>SNSB01089964.1:0-12807 GCA_012922965.1 Capreolus pygargus | reverse complement strand
AATCCACCTGCCAATGCAGGAGACACCATCCGATCCCTAATCCAGAAAGATCCCCAGGCTGTGGAGCAATTAAACCCATATACACAACTACTGAGCCCGTGCTCTAGAGCCTGGGACCTGCGGCTATGGGAGTGTGCTCGCCCTAGAGCTCATGCTCTGCAACAGGAGAAGCCACCACGAAGAGAACCCCATGCACCGCAACTAGAGAGCGGCCCCGGCTTGCCCCAATCAGAGAAAAGCCCACATCGCAACGAAGACCTAGCACGGTCAACAATAAATAATTAATAAATAAAAGCTTTTTAAAAAAGAAAGTATTATGCATGTTCACAGTAGAAATTTTAGAAAATACACAGATGTGCAAAGAGCAAAAGGTAAAAATCATGATCCTGTTAGGGAACTACAGAGGGCTACCTATTTTTCATTAGTCACTGGAGGCCCACGGTCAGGTCCTTTCTCTGTCCATAGACCAAGCACTCTATCAATTTGACGTTTTTGTAATAAACACCCTGAGAAATTCGGTTTCTCCTCTTTATGAAGTCAAATGTGAAAAAGTAAGAAAAAGTTTATTTCTTCTAAGAAATGGACTTTGTTTTCCCAGATAACAAAAGCCATATGCTTTATCAGTTTTCTTCTTTTTGTCCATAAAGAAGTTGGACCATGAAGAAGGCTGAGTGCCAAAGAATTGATGCTTTGAACTGTGGTGCTGGAGAAGACTCTTGAGAGTCCCTTGGACTGCAAGGAGATCTTACCAGTCCATCCTAAAGAAAATCAGTCCTGAATATTCTTTGGAAGGACTGAAGCTGAAGTGCCAATACTTTGGCCACCTGATGACTCATTAGAAAAGACTCTGATGCTGGGAAAGATTGAAGGCAGGAGGAGAAGGGGATGACAGAGGACTAGATGGTTGGATGGCATCACTGCCTCAATGGACATAAGTTTGAGCAAGCTCTGGAAGATAGTGAAGGACAGGGAAGCCTGGCACGCTGCAGTCCATGGGGTCACAAAGAGTCAGACACAACTAAGTGACTGGACAACAACCACCATGAAACTCAAGGGCACGTCTCATGCTTGAGACCAGCAACTTTTAACCTTAATGGAGGGCATGTGCATCTTTCTTCTCCACATTCCAAAGTGGATTGTGTTATATCAGCTCTATGATGCGTGTGAACGCATGAAGCCAATGGGGACAAATATAGGCACATGAGGGGAAGGCCCTGGAGTTACTTCCCCAGAGGGTTGCTGGGGCATCACTTACCCGGTCCAACTTTGTCCACCCTGAGCCAGCTGGCCGGCGCCGCAGAGCCGTCTGCCACCGAGGAACAGATTCTATCACCCTCCTCAACAGCAGATGGCCGCTCTGCATTAATTCATGTCCTACATCGTTGCTGAGGGAGACGCCACCACCACTGTACAAATCACCAGCATCTTTGCTCCAATTCGGTAGGCGGGGGATTATGTGTGTGTGCTCACATAGCCACCGGTTCAATAATTTTTCAGCCAGGAGACCCTATTAGCATCTTAACAATGGAAGAGGGTGGAGTGAGGGGCCACCAGGGGGCTTATGGTTAGATTTCTAATTAGATTGGGCATTTTAATTAGTTTGGGCAGAGCTTTTGCGAGGAGGTAAAAGCTCCTCAAGTGAGCACCTCTCTGGTCTGTTTTAGCTTCCTTGGTTCACAAGCTAGTCCCTCTGGAAATGTTTCTCTTACCCTTTGTTTATCTGAGGCTGATAGTTTGGGCATCGGGCCCAGTTTAATATAATTTTTACTGTTGCTACTGCATCCCCATTTCTATCGAGAGGGTTATTATCTGGTTGTCTAAGACACCTTACCACGGTAATTACAGGCCGGGTGCACACCCATGCTACCCCACCCCATCAGGCCTCCCCAGTCCTTTCTACTTCAAATTTCACAAGTGAAGCTGACACTCACTCCCATCCCACCGAGACAATGAGAGTCTAGGACGCGATAGCATAGCAAAGTAGATATTTGGCAATTATCTAGATCATTCGATTGAGATAGGCAAATAAATAGTTGATATAATTGAGGTCCTTGGATATACCTGTGGGTCTAAAGAACATGGAAAATCCCTTAGTTGCTTATAATTGGTTCCAAGTTCTATAAACACATAGGCTGCTTTTATAGCAAATTTGCTTTCCTAATTACGTTTTACATAATCTAATGCAGTTGTATTGGTTTAAATTCTCTAAGCACATACCAGTCCAAAGATATGCTCTAGTAGGTGGGAGAGGAAAACTGACCACAGATGCTCACAGTGTAGAGTTGAAAGTTGGCAATAATAACAAAGCTCCTGCACCATTGCAGGGAAGCACTGCAGCAAATGGTTTGAAAAATGGTGTGTGTGTGTGTGTGTGTGTGTGTGTGTACGTGTGTGTGGCGGGGTCTGGGTCTATGTGTGTATCTGTACGTGTCTGTGTGTGTGTATGTGAGAAGTTCCATTCCTGGCTTCAATGCAGAGTTGGGTCAGACCCTTAGCATGACTTTAGAACACAGGCGTTGAAGGTGAGTGATTATAATAATAACCCACTTCATGGGTTGTGGACATTAAGCAATGGACATGCACATCTCTGGCTTCACAGCAAGGCCTAAGGTGAAACCTGAGCCTGGGCTTGTCCGGGAGGTTCATGCCTCCCGCAGAGAGAATCCTGCTTCAGAAGTGTATTGCACTAACAATGCAACTTATTAGAAAAACAAATAAAATGCTTTAAATGTTTAAATGCATTTTCAAATACTCATCTTCCAAATATTTAGACTGAGCCAACTGGGCCAAGAGCCCAAGCTTCCTGTGCATGCTGGATGGTTCCAATCATTCCCCCCAAGATCAGCAAATATATAACAACTTAAAATATCCTCTTGGAGCCAAAAAATAATTCCCCAGGTATTGTTCCAGGAAATCAGCTAGGTGTCTCTGTCCAAAGGCCTCCTTTGTAAGGTCTGCAAGAGTTGATTACTTTTTAGTAAGTTTAAGAAATTCTCACAAAAGCCTCCTTGATACTATGGTCTGTGTCCATGGTGAAGCTGCAGCATAAAAAAGAATGGGAATGGAGATTTAGGAGTAGAGATGAGTAGGAAGTGAGAGAGAGATGCAGAAAAAGCAACAAACGGCCTATTGAAGATAGAAAGCTTGGATGTCTGAACCAAGTCTTAAAGAGGGACTCTGAGCAAACCAGGGATTTTGTTTTGCTTTTTTCAGAGATGGGGGAAGAAGGCAAGAGTGGCAGAAGCTGATTGCCTTTTGCATTTAAATTTCTCTGAATTCAGTCATCATATAATATATTTTCCATTTCCCAGGCATATCCATACCAAAAATTCCTTTTTAAGCCTCCACAGCAAAAAAAAAAAAAAAGTAATAATAATTTATAGCACAGTCAGCAAAATTATCTAATTCTAGAGTTTAGCCATCTCATCTTTATCTAAGATGTTCTACAAGAAAAAAGAAATACCTTTAATGTGGATCTTAATTCTAGATACTGGGTCAGTGTTTAATTCAGCTCTTCTAGTGTACTAGATAGAACGGTGGAGTGAAATCTTACATATGTTAAATTTACAAATATTGGATTATATGCAAGAGAGAGAGAGAGAGAATTGATCTTAAAAAGCATACGCCCCAGAGTGAACATGAGACAGAACCACCAGCATATATGTCTTGCCCGAGGTTTGTCTCCATGCCTACAGACCCTTCCCTGTGCAGTCTTCTGCTTAAAAGACATATTTTTACTATATATGACCCCAAAACTTAAGCTAACTGCTTCACTGGTACTCAATCTAGAAAATAGCTGTCTGCTCCAAAGACAGAGGGAAAACTGGCAGAGAAATAGTCCACCAGACTCCAGCATGGTACCTCCCCAAGATAGCCTCAAGGTAAGTTTTCCTTATCTGTAATTTTCATCCTGTGGCTGACTTCAGAACCTGGCCCTCCCAGCAGACACATCTCTGCTGAATGATTCCTCCCTTGAGAAAGAGGAAAATAAAAAAGAAATGGGGTCGTTTTTCTGATGTGTTTTTGCCAGAACTAGAAATTTTGCTTTCCCCACCTCCATGCCCAGCTACAAAGCACGAGACAATCTCTTTTGACTTGTTCTTAATTTGGGGTACAAAATGGTCCAAAAACAAGGGGATGAGAGATGGAGTCATTCCCTCATTTTTTCTTTTTTTTTCTTTCTTTCCTCCATCAGATATTTGCAGAATACCAGCAACATATCAGGCACAGGATTCAATAGTGAGCTAAAAGGGGAATCAAAAGGCCTAATCGCAGATTGGTTTACACTCAACTTGTGACGTTGGAGGAATTGCTGATCCCTCTAGACCTCAACTGCCTATTGTTCAGTTGCCAAGTCATGTCTGACTCTTTGTGCCTCCATGGACTGCAGCATGCCAGGCCTCTCCGTCCCTCACCGTCTCCCAGATTCTGCCCAAGTTCATGTCCATTGCATCAGTGAGAGGGAGAGAGACAGCCCAATTGTCTACTTGACCAAAAAATGTGAAAAAGTTGTGGCAAATAAGTTCTAAAATTCTTCTCAGTAATAAAATTCTATGAAATTAACTTAGAAATCTTTTCTAAAACCTTAAAAGAACTAAAACAAACTTCCTTATGGCAACTTTATCTACTCCTAACAAGCACTGGAAAAGCAAAAGGTAAAGGAGGAAAGGAAAGATTTGAATGCAGAGTTCCAAAGAAGAGCAAGGAGAGATAAGAAAACCTTCCTCAGTGATCAGTGCAAAAAAAATTGAGGAAAACAATAGAATGGGAAAGACTAGAGATCTCTTCAGGAAAATTAGAGATACAAAGGGAACATTTCATGCAAAGATGGGCTCAATAAAGAACAGAAATGGTATGGACCTAACAGAAGCAGAATATATTAAGAGGTAGCAAGAATAAACAGAAGAACTATACAAAAAAGATCTTCATGACCCAGATAATGACAGTGGTGTAATTACTCACCTAGAGCCAGACATCCTGGAATGTGAAGTCAAATGGGCCTTGGGAAGCATCACTATGAACAAAGCCAGTGGAGGTGACAGAATTCCAGTTGAGCTATTTTAAATCCTAAAGGATGATGCTGTGAAAGTGCTGCACTCAATATGTCAGCAAATTTGGAAAACTCAGCAGTGGACACAGGACTGGAAAAGGTCAGTTTTCATTCCAACCCCAAGAAAGGCAATGCGAAAGAATGCTCAAACTACCGCACAGTTGCACTCATCTCACACGCTAGTAAAGTAATTCTCAAAATTCTACCAAGTCAGGCTTCAACAATACGTGAACCATGAATTTCCAGATGTTCAAGCTGGTTTTAGAAAAGGCAGAGGAAACAGCGATCAAATTGCCAACATCCACTGGATCATCGAAAAAGGGAAAAAGTTCCAGAAAAACATCTATTTCTGCTTTATTGACTATGCCAAAGCCTTTGACTGTGTGGATCACCGCAAACTGTGGAAAATTCTGAAAGAGATGGGGATACCAGACCACATGACCTGCCTCTTGAGAAACCTGTATGCAGGTCAGGAAGCAACAGTTAGAACTGGACATGGAACAACAGACTGGTTCCAAATAGGAAAAAGAGTACGTCAAGGCTATATATTGTCACCCTGCTTATTTAACTTATATTCAGAGTACATCATGAGAAACGCTGGGCTGGATGAAGCACAAGCTGGAATCAAGATTGCTGGGAGAAATATCAACAAGCTCAGATACGCAGATGAAACCACCCTTATGGCAGAAAGTAAAGAAGAACTAAAGAGCCTTTTGATGAAAGTGAAAGAGGAGAGTGAAAAAGTTGGCTAAAAACTTAACATTCAGAAAACTAAGATCATGGCATCCAGTCACATCACTTCATGGCAAATAGATGGAGAAACAGAAGCTGGCTTTATTTGGGGGGCTCCAAAATCACTGCAGATGGTGACTGCAGTCATGAAATTAAAAGACACTTACTCCTTGGAAGAAAAATTATTATCTACCTAGACAGCATATTAAAAAGCAGAGATGTTACTTTGCCAACAAAGGTCCATCTAGTCAAGGCTATGGTTTTTCCAGTAATCATGTATGGATGTGAGAGTTGGACTATAAAGAAAGCTGAGCACCAAAGAATTGATGCTTTTGAACTGTGGTGCTGGAGAAGACTCTTGAGAGTCCCTTGGACTGCAAGGAGATCAAACCAGTCAATCCTAAAGGAAATCAGTCCTGAATATTCATTGGAAGGACTGATGTTGAAGCTGAAACTCCAATACTTTGGCCATCTGATGTGAAGAACTGACTCATCTGAAAAGACCCTGATGCTGGGAAAGATTGGGGGTGGGAGGAGAAGGTGATGACAGAGGATGAGATGGTTGGATGGCATCACTGACTCAGTGGACATGGGTTTGAGTAAGCTCCGGGAGTTGGTGATGGACAGGGAGGCCTGGCGTGCTGCAGTCCATAGGGTTGCAGAGTTGGACATAACTGAGCAACTGAACTTAACTGAACAAGCACTGTGCCCTAAGCAGCTCTTTTCCTTCATCTTTGCTCTCCCAGGTTATCATCAATCTCCTCTCCCTGCCCCCTCTATAACTGTTCAGCATAACAATGTACAAAACAACATAGCCATCACCTCCTCCTCTCCAGCTCCTACTGCTTCCAAGTAGACACATTGATAAAATGAAGGGATTTCTTCTGAAATCTTGTTCTCAGTCTTATATGCTGTTGTTCAGGGTGATTCATGCTTCAGTGTTTTGATTAAAAACAATGATAGCCACATGTGGACAAAAGATATGGAAATAGATCTCCTGTAAGATTAACCGTACTTTCGAATTGTGCAAATGCTTCATTTTCAATGACTGCATCATTTGTAACATGGCTTTTGTGTCATTTCATCACACATATGGACTTGTTCACTCTTGGTTGTTGAACTTGGCATAGTGATAACTTGAGCATCAGTTGTCTTTATTCAACCTTATCTAAAAATAATAATAATAACAAAACACTTTGTTACTCTCAGGGGGGAAAATTCTGTAAAATGCTTGAATGTTTGTGTTATTATATCAGAGAATGTTTACTAGTATTCCTTTAGGCAATATCTCCTTCTTAGTCATTCTATTCAATTAATAAGTATATATTTGAAGATTATTCAATCAATAGTTGTGCCCAATTCACTCCCAGAGCATTAAGGAGAAGACCAAGAGTGTAAAATTTCTAGAAGTTAAGGAAGATAGAGTAGAAAGCTAAAATGCTTACATCTGAATCCCACTTTTTTAGCTTACTAAATATGTGATCCCACAGAACGTACTCTGTCAGCCTGAGCTTTATATTCCACACAGGACATTAGTAGCTCCTACTTCATCTTCCTCACAAATAAACTGGCCTATAAGAAGAGAAAGAAAGTATTACACTTATGTAACACTTACTTGCCAAACACTTCATGTATTCACTCATTTAATACTTACAATAATCCCATTTTAAAAGAAATCACATCACTGAGAGAGAGGTTAAAGGATTTCCTTATAAAAGGTGGAGCTGGCAAAAATGAGGCATCATCCATGCATTTACCTTCATACAATAATCAGTTATACAAATGGAGCGACTAAAATGTTTTAATGCACAAAGGTGGGGGGAAGAACTTTTCTGTACCTTCTCCCACTTTTGAAAGAAATGTGGTGGGGGGAAGACAAATATTTGCAATATTATTAGTGCACATAATTAAGATGACTTTGCTAGGTTAATAGCATTTATGTTTTTTTGTTTTCTCACAAAGTTATAATGCTGTGGACTTATCAGATTTAGAAATGTCATGCATTTATGCAACAATTCCACATTTTCCCCTTGAATTTGCATTCCAACAAATTTTTAAAAATTTTTAATATCCTGGCAATACAAAGTGCTTAACTCAAGGGAATCTAGCATCTCTTGCTTTCTGCCTGCCTCTATGAAGCAGGCAAAAACTTGACAACCAAAGGCACCAGCAACCTTCCAGCCAACAAAGGCAGTCATTATGTTTTCTGCACTTAGGAGTTTTCACTCTGCCAGGCAGATACAGAGAGCACTCATCTCCTTCCAAATCCTAAACCTCTTCACTTCCTCTTTCTCCTTCTCTGTCTAGAGCCTTTTGAGCGAGATGGCCAATAAACCCCTTGTTTCCATCTCTGCAGGAACAAGTGGGTGCTGCTCTCCATGTCCACCAAACCGTAAGACCTTGGAGGATACAGGCAGACATCCACCAATCTCAAGATCAAAATGCACCAGAGAAAGGCTACAAACAAAGAGAAGGCTGCCCACCACCACCTTTTCTTACAAAAGTGACAGAATCCCTGGGAATAGCAAGCAGCTTACTTTTGCCTGGTATATATATTGACCAAAGATTCAAGAATACTTAATTTTACTTTTTAAAATGTTATTATACAATAAACTACACTATTAGAAGTCTGATACTTTGCTACATATTCTCTCTATGAACCTCATAGTAATCCTGCTATTCACAGCAATAGGAGCCAATGATAGGATCTGAACTCATACCCAGCAGACCCCAAGGATCATGCCCTTTCCTTAAAAGAAGATTGTCCCTTACTGGATTCCAGAGATCCAGAGTAGTCATCTATGATCATATTTTCTTAACCAGTTTATCCTACCTTCTAAAATATGTGTAATTCTACATTTTCAGGAAAACAACACAAAAATGTTCCAGAGAATGGGAGGGAAGTCTTTTTTCTTTATTTTTCAGACTTTAATCATGAAAAGCAACACATCTACTCCAAACACTCTCTCTTTGATTTTATGATTCCTGTAAAGCTCATCTAGCCCCAAATGCTAGGAAGGGGCAATTGGGTAAACTCAGAGAGGGCTATCAACGGACAAGAAAATCAACAGAAAAGGTCGTTTTGAAAATAAAATTGTTTAAGATGGGATTGGTTACTGGGAGAGCAGAGTGCATGCATGTTCAGTCATTCAGTTGTGTCCAACTCTCTGTGACTCCATGAACTATAGGCCTCCAGGCTCCTCTGTCCATGAAATCTTCTGGGCATGAATACTAGAGTGGGTTGTCATTTCCTACTCCAGGAAAATCAGAGTAGCTGACTCTTTTTAACAAGTCGTCATGTGCCCCAAACAGTGTTCTCCAGTCTATAATTTGCCTTCATTGTCCAACAAAGCAGGAAGGCCCAAGGGAACAGAACCTTATCACCTCTGTGGCCAATCTTCTTCCCTACTCCCCATGAAAATCCAGCAGAATTCAATCCCAAAGGACGAACTTAGTCTTGATACCTGTGGACTGACCCAGGGCCAGCCCAACAACCCTAGCATCTGTATTGTCTCTCCCCTCCACGTGGCTGTTTCCACAAAGAAAATGTTCCTTACTGCTCAGCAGGAACTAGGTCAACACGGTTAACTACCCACTGGTCAACAGAATGGGCTCTGCATTCTCTTCCAGATGGAAAGATAGAAGACATCCTTTGATACAAGGTAAAGGGTCCATAGCAATATTCTTCCTCAACAGGGAGGTAGTGGGTGAGGTACTCAATCTCCAAGAAAGTCCATCAGCAAAAGAAGTCCAGTTTAAGAGCATTTAATGTTGTTCAACAAGTCCAGCTGAAATTGGGAGTGGTTAACACTTGTAGGTATAGTATCTATCATTAGTTACTTAGGAAAGCAACATGGGAAGTCACTACCAGGTCAAACGGCCCAAAGCATACAGGCCAATTGAACAGCCCAAGAAGGTGACAGGAGTCATGAGTTGACGCACCCAGTGTGGCTGGGTACAAAGCAAGCGTCCTGATAGCTAAATGTGTTTTGAAATACTTGCAAACTACTTGGGTAAGCATCTTCCATTTTTGTAAAATATGGAAATTACCAAGGGAAAAATACACTAAACCACTAAGCCAAAATAAAAACTGATGAAGAATGGTACCATCCACAATACTGAATGCCCTTGGGGCTTTTGGATTTGTACATTTCTAAGTTTGGCTCAAGGCCCCATTAAAATCAAGGAGTTTATGTCTGAGCCAATAAATACAGCCAATAAGACTCACCCTTGGACCAGGACTCTGAATGAGTGGAACACGGATCATTTACGGTATTCGGTGATTGTGAGTGCTTACAGTAGTACTTCTAAGTACAGTACATACACCTTCCTCTACGCTCTAAATGAGAAGGGTCTGTAGTACCTCAGAGAGAGGCTGAGGTTGTGCATGCTCAGTCATGCCTGCAACCCCATGAACTGTAGCCCGCCAGGCTCCTCTGTCCATGGAATTTTCCAGGCAAGAATACTGGAGTGGGTTGCCATTTCCTCCTCCAGGAAGCTTCCCCACCCAGGGATCGAACCTGCATTTCTGGCACCTCCTGCCTTGCCAGGTGGATTCTTTACCACTGTACCACCTGGGAAGCCCACCTCAGAGAGAACATAAATACAATGCCTACCCCCAGCCCTGGCACTGAAATTTTATTTAACAATATGCATCAAGCATCTACTAGGTGCCAGACAGAGCTTAAGCAGGAAGTATCCACAGATGAGTAAGAAGCAGGCCCAGCCCGTGAAACTCCAGACTAGAAGGAAGTCAGTTATGCCTTCCCAGCCACAGTACAGGTCAGACTGTGATGAGGACTAAACAGAAGCAAGAGTAACTAACTACATGGAAAGACTCTAGAAGGCTTTACAGAGGAAGTACTATTTAGCTGATCCATAAAGAATGAGTAAAAAAAATTCAAGATCTAGGAAAGGGTGGTATTCTGAGCAGAGGATAGGAGCCAAGCAAGACTCAGAAGATTGAGAGGCAGAGGCAGCTAGAGAGACAATGTTAGAATTCTGACATGAAGGGAGTTCAAGGCCTGAGACTGGAAAAGTAAGTCAGGAGAGACTGTAAATGGCCTGTGATGACTTGCAACACATGTACTTGAGCTTATTGTGTAGCCTGCAAATTATAAACATTTCATATATTTGTTCCATATTTATTTTTAAATTTTTAGACTTCAAATATTTATATTGTCAAGCAATTATTATGAGGAACTTGAATCCATATAACAAAGAGAAGCAATGTTTTATGAGTGCAAACTTACTTTTATAATCTCAACTTTACTACATTTGCTTATTCTTAAATTAACTAATAAGAAAAAAGTATAATCGTTTGCACATCAATCAAGTACAAATGACAGAAAGCCCCAGCCAAACTAACTCAGGGAAGAAAAACAAAAAGTGTGGGAGGAGAAAGAAATATAGATTCATGTAAATCTAGAAGTGGTTCTGGGATTCTGGAATCAGTTGATGGAAGGGCTGAAAGAGTATTGTCAAAGCTTTCTGTCCATTTCTCAGCTCCGTGTCCCTCCAAGTTGGCTGCTCCATTCCCAAGATGGGTGTCCTCCCGGTGGCAGTCCCCAGCAGATCTAGGCTTATAACCATCTTCACAAGTTGCACTCTCCTTCTTAACAGAACCCAACACAGTCTCAGAACTAAGTCTCCGTGGCCTGGTTGACTCACACACCCATCCCCAGACCGGTTTGCTGTGCCCTGGACCATGGTTCCCACTGACCGGTTATGGTGGGTCCTTCATCCTCCCAGAGTCTCCATGAACTGAGGGCGACAGATGGCGTCTCAGAGGAAAACCACGGTGCTGTCGCCAGGAGAAGAAGGAAAGATGCTGGACAGGTTAAGATAACACAGTCTACTCTAATGTGCAAATAATATGCAAGCGTTCTAAATTTGGGTTAAGGAATGACAACTGCAGGCTTGTATCAGCCTTAACTTGCAGTTTGCTTCTGCATTTTTTTTTATTTGCAGGTACTGAGGAAATCTTGATTCACACAGGTGAGTAGTTACAAATAATAAGTTTTTCAAACAGCATACTGGAACATTTAGGATACTTTTAAATTAATTAATAAATTTGTGCAGATTTTGAAAGCAGGCCAAAAGTTTGAGTAATAGGCAATTCTATTTCAAAGTCTGATTACCATCTACTGTGAAGAGTCTCCTCTGATAATTTCAGTGTTCACTAGGAAGAGGTTTTTCAAATATATCTGCAGTATATGATATTTTAATTTATTCTATTCATTTATTTTTATTGAAGTATAGTGGATGTATATAATATTTTATGTTATAGGTGTACAACATAGTTATTCACAATTTTAAAGGTTATATTCCATTTATAGTTATTATATAACATTGTTATAACATTATATATAATATATATTCCCTGTATTGTGCATCATATCCTTGTAGTTTCTTTTATACCTAATAGTTTGTACCTTAATTCTCTACCCCTATATTGCCCCTTTCCCCTTCCCTCCCACTCCAGCCCAGGTAACCACTAGCTTGTTCTCTGTGAGTCTGCTTATTTTTTGTTATATTCACTAGTTTGTTATATTTTTTAGATTCTGCACATAAGTGACATCATACAGTATTTGTCTTTCTCTGACTAATTTTACTTAGCATTGTTGTTTTTCAGTTGCTCAGTTGTGTCCGACTCTTCGTAACCCCATGGTGCGAAGCAGACCAGGCCTCCCTGTGCCCTGCCATCTCCCAGAGTTTGCCCAAAACCATGTCCATTGCATCAGTGATGCCATCCAACCATCTCATCCTCCGTCACCCCCTTCTGCTTTCAATCTTTTCCAGCATCAGGGTCTTTTCCAATAAGTCGACTCTTCGCATCAAGTGGCCAAAGTATTCAGGCTTCAGCTTCAGCATCAGTCTTTCCAATGAGTATTCAAGGTTGATTCCCTTTATGATTGACTTGTTTGATCTCCTTGCTGTCCAAGGGGCTCTCAAGAGTCCTCTCCAGTACCACAGTTCAAAAGTTATCAGTTCTTTGGTGCTCTGCCTTCTTTATGGTCCAACTC
>SNSB01089912.1:0-22480 GCA_012922965.1 Capreolus pygargus | reverse complement strand
ACTTTCAGTGTCCCTTCACCTCTCCCCATGTCTCACTGTCTCCCTGGGTGTGTCTCTTCCCTCACCACTCCCCCCATCCCTCTGCTTCTCTCCTAATTGGCCCATGTGTTACAGACTCCACAAAGCTTCCCAAACTACCAATAATTTAGAGTAGAGAGGCAGAGGACGCCCATTTCTTTAAGGATCTTCTGCCTGGCTTCAGGAAGCAAACTGGCTAAAAGTAAGAGAGACAGAGGATGGGGCATCAGCTGTGAGAAGATCACCCTACTAGAGAAGAATTCCCTTTGCTTCTCACTGGAGAGTTTCAGGCAATTCCAGAGGACTGGCCACACTCTGTTTGATACATACTACTAATTTCACACAACAGGTTCCCTTTTAGGTCTTCCTTGTCACTTGAACAATGTAGTGTCTACAGAGAGGGAAAAGCAAGTGATTCCCCTGAATCTCTCTCTTGAATTGGATTTATTTTCCAGGATCTTGTTCAGTAAATACCCAGGACAGACATAATACAGTTTCATAATTTCTATCAAAGTTACTCCAATGTCTTGGCAGGTCTAGAACATTTAGTTTTTTCATTGCTCTTATTCTTTGAGTTTTGATTTCATGGTTGACTATTTACCTTACTTTTTTGGGGAAAAAAAGGGTGTCAGCTACCTCTGTGCTACATTACCCTAAGAAGAGCAGCCTCAGGCATCATACTGCCAGGGATCAGACACTAGCACTGTCTTCACCACTAACTATGTGCCTTTAACATAAGATGACTTGTTGCTTCACCTCAGTTTCCTCATCTGAAAATGGGGGTAATAACAGTACCTTCTCTATGGGTATGCCCTATATTAGGTGCAGTGAGAACTTCAAAGATGATATAAGACCAGGTTTCTGCCCGCAAAGGTTTGGCAGTCTCCACTGGAGAGATCAAGTGTCTGCAGTTCAGTGCAAGGACAGGGAAAGGTGCTCCAGTTCAGATTCAGAGAACCCTATTCGGGGTGGGGATGGGGTGGGGTTCATCATAATCAAATATCAATAGAGGCATCCGTATTTAGAGCTAAGCTTTATATCTTTTTTCTGCGCCACCTCCCCCACCCACAGTTTAGTGAGGTGCTCAGTCACACAGTTCTGTTCAAATCTTGGCAACCGCATGAACTACAGCCCTTCAGCATCCTCTGTCCATTTTCTAGACAAGAATATTGGAGTGGGTTGCCATTCCCTTCTCCAGAACTAAGCTTTACATCTTAAAGAATTCCGGTTCATTCCCATAACGGTAAAAAAAAAAAAAAAAAGTGAGTGTGTGTGAGTGCATCTGCAAATTTGCCACCATAATCCAGTTTAAAGCCACTATTTTTTTTCATTCATTCAACAAATATTGATCAAGAGTATATCATATATCCTAGGAATTGTGCCCTATTTATTCCAGTCACAACTGCACACACAAGTCCAGAGTCCTTCAACCAGTGGCCTTTACAAAATTGAATAAATTGGGGTAAAAATCTTTCACTCTTCAATTAAGCAAAATATCCGTGTAGGCCAATTTTAAGGCACGGTATTTGGTTTAGAAACAGGCCTCAAGACTCTGGTGGAGAAACTCAAAGGTTAGTTATGAATAGCTGTGAACCAAACACAAAACTGATTCTCAGTACCTTTACAGTAAAAGCAGAGTTTGTTGCCTGTGTGAATGTTCCAATGTTGTTCCACTGATATTCCTTTTATTTTTAGAGTATTAGCAGTTAGTAAAAGAAAGAGAATCAGGTTCCAATGAGACCTTTTACTTCAAGAGCGCTGTAGTAGCCCAATTTGATGGATCATACAAGTAAAATCACCAGGCAACTGAACAGATGTGGCCATTATATGTTCAGCTATAGCACAACCTTTGACATGAGATATGTTTGTGAACCAGAAATGTTAGCTTAACCCTCAGGGCCTCTTAAAACCTTGACCTCTCTCAAACATGTTGGGAGGATATATTGAGGCAAACTTTAGGGAAATTCAAAATAGAAATAAATGCTCGGTGAATGCATTCGAACCCTTGATATTCCAACCCTGTTGGTCAGGAAAGATCTTGGTATTTTCACAGGGAACTCTTTTTTCTGTTGAAATCACTTTGAAGGAAACATTATTTTTTTCCTGTCACTCAACAATTTATTTACTTGTCATAAAATAAAGTGAAAAAGCTTTGAGCCCAATCACATAAAAGTCTTAAATGCATGAGCTTTATCATTATCTTTCTTACCATAGTTCTGTTAGTCCTTTAAAGTCATGGTGCTGAAAATATCCTTTTTGTGTTTGTTTTCTGGATTGTTCTCCCTCTGAGCAATGGTACCAGGAACTTAGAATGACATGTATTTGCTAATTGGATTAAAGGCGAGACAATGGAAGACTTTTTTTCCAACTATCTGGGTGATATTCTGAATCTGGAAAAGAGATGTTTCAACATCTTTTTGCATCTCTCTGTTCATGATTACAGTAAGGTTTCAGAATATTCCAAATGATTCAAATTCACTTTCCACATAGTTGGGAGCCGGAAGCCATTAAGATGAAACCCTTTAAAATTACATGTAATAACAGGAGGTGAAAGAAGGTGGAAAAGGGAGGTTAGAGTCCTTAAGACTTGTTCTTGGTGGATGTTTTTCATATCTCTCTCTGCTCTCAAAACTGTCTTTTTGTTTAACTCATTTATTGAAGCAGTTGATTCAGTTTTTATTATCCCATGCACATAGATTAAAAATATTAAAATATACTTACTAAGTGGAAGATGAAAGATAATCCTGATTTACGTGGTTACACTACTGTCACCGAAGACAGTCCTTTTACCTAAAAAGCATAAAACGGCAGTTTATCATCTATTCATTAGGAGGAAAATGTGTTAAATGTAACACACAAATAAACTCTCCTGTCCTTCACAATAATTGTGTCTCTTAACTTTCATCTTTCATCTAAAAATGTTTATATGAGTTTTGTAGGCCATTGGTATTTGAGAAAATTGGAGGAAAATGGTTATTACTGAAATAGTCTTAATGAAAAATAGTTTCAAATGTTCCAATTACGTCAAAAAAGAAAAAGAGGGAAGGGGGCAAAAGAAATCTTATTTCAGGAGTACGCTGGCTGAAAGTTTCAACAAATTTAGTCTTTTAAAAAAACCTTCAGGAATAATAATAATGAAAGAGATCCTTTTCATTTAACAGTGAGAATGATTATTTTGGCATTATAAAACCTTCACATTTTCCATACTGATACTTGGAATCAAAGATGTATGGGACCTCTGTCTATATTTGATGTTATACAAAAGCCTTGATGTGTATAGAGAAGTGGAAATTCTTGGGTCCTGCACCCAGGAATTCCAGTTCATTAAGTCTGGTGGGTTGCCTGTGACTCTGCATTTTTAACAGACAGCCCGAGGTGATTCTGATGGTGGTGGTCCAGGGACCACACCTGGAGAAGGGTGGTTGTGTAACTCTTCTGAGACTGTAACAGAGCCCAGCTCTACCTGCCATCCTCTGCTCACACAGCTGTTGCTAAATATCCCTCAACAAAGATCCTTAGGGAGATGGCTTTCATACAGTTTGATATGTTGAGATACATTCTGAGTGATCCTCAGTTATGACAGTTACACAGCTTTGATTAATTCACTATACTCCTCCTGAAATTAGTGAATATACGAGGGTGTATCTGGTAACTGTCTACAACCACACTACACATTTGGCCAGAACCCTCTGGTTAAATAGAGGTGGGGCTGCCTCTTCACCTAGGTTTGAAATACAAATGAAATATTAGAATTCAAATGAAGGATTCTTAGCCTACCAGCATTATATACTGGGGGCTTCCCTGGTGGGTCAGAGTTTAAAGCGTCTGCCTGCAATGCGGGAGACCTGGGTTCGATCCCTGGGTCGGGAAGATCCCCTGGAGAAAAAAATGGCAACCCACTCCAGTACTCTTGCCTGGAGAATCCCATGGACGGAGGAGCCTGGTAAGCTACAGTCCAAAGGCTGCAAAGAGTCGGATACGACTGAGCGACTTCACTTTATTATATACCGGAGAATAGAAGATGTCATTTGGAGCAAATCATAAGAGACAGTGCCCATACATTACAAAGTTGTTGAAAGGGTAAAGAGAAGGGGTTGAATTTAGACCAAGATCTGGTTATTTTGACAACTAGTATATAGTATAGTCTATTTGCTGAATTTCACCAGCTCTTGCTTCTGTTTATTTTCCTAAATAAAATGAGATGTGTTCCTGCAAGCAGAATTAAGGAAGGCTTCTGGTGAATTCTAGACTGTCTCTGAGTAGTGTGTCCCTCATCACAAATACCTGGACTGGGGGAGGATCCAGAAAGCTGCCACGCCCACAGAACTGCTTTCCTCTGCCTGCAAAGAGTGCTGGACCAGTTCTACAAAGGAGGCCAGACAAGCGCTTACACATGAGGCACGAGGCAGAGTTCCTAAGGGATCCAACTTTTTATTTCTTCCCTCCTTACCCACCCTTCTTTTCTCCTCTGTTGACACCCTGCAGAAGGGAAGTGTGGAGGAATATATTATTCGTAATTTTTCCTTCTATTCCCTGTATTTTACCATAATTTCACTAGGTAGATTATACTTCACCATCCCATTGACCTTGAAATTCATCATATGGCTTGCTCGGGCTACGGGAAAATGGGCACAAGTGATCATTAATGAGTTCTGTGCTGAGTTATTAAAGGGCATTGCAAATTTCTGCCAAGTTCTGCTTGTATTTCTGTCATCTGCCATGAGAAATGCTTACCCCAGGAAGTTGCTGACTGCAAAATGAGACACATATGGACAGACCTCAATTTGATTCACAGCCGTAGCAGAGCAGCCATAAGTGACCCACAGACACACGAGTAAGAACGTCAATGGTATCTTAGTAAACCACTAAGATTTAGGGGTGGGGTGTTTGCTATGCAGCACCATTATAGCCTTAGCCGAATAACACATGAGGATAAGTGCTCCTTACTTGGGACTCACTCCTTGCCAAGCACCACTAACATTAGCTCCTTTAATCTACAAAATTTCCTTCTGAGATCTGCTAATGCTTCCATCTTTCATGAAACATTTGCTCAGAGTAGCCAAGGACTCACAGCTAACAAGTGCCTAAGGCAGAAACTCAAATTCACGTGTGCCCACGTTCAAATACTGCATTGCCCAAAAAGTTCATTTGGGTTTCTGGTAACATTTCATGGAAAAAGCAGAATGAACTTTTTGGCCAACCCAATACAATGATTGTTCCATGGCTTTTTCCTGTTTTTCCTGCACTTGAAACCACAGGTGATAGCAACAGTCACCACATAAAACACAATTTCACTCTTTTATGAAGGGCACTTTCCTGGGTCGTCTTTCAATCCAATTACTAATTGGGATACTTAAGTTCTGTTTAGTTCTGCTCTAGACTGAATCATAGCCCATGAGAATTGAAATGGTAAGTCTTCAGTTCGTAAAGTATTATGCTTTAGAAACCACAGCTAGGCTTAAAATAGACTGGAATATTCTGAGGTTATAGGTAGGAGAGAAAACTGTACCAGATAAAAACCAGTTGAGCCAGTGTTTTGAGCTTTTCTTGACTAAACCAGACAGACTCCATAGAAACTACCCAGGATCCTCCCTGTGACCCTGTGAGTGAGACGCTGAGCATGTTTTCTTTTTTTGGCGGGGGGAATGTAAATGTTTTAAAGTTCCCCAGGTTATTCTATTTCCTTTGACCACACTGAGTAGTGTGCGGGATACTAGTTCCTAGATCAGGGAACAAACCCTGGCCCCTCCCCCACCCCCAAGTGCAGTGAAAGCGTGGAGGCCCACCCACTGGACCACCAGGGAAGTCCCCCAGGTGACTCTCATAGGCAGCCAAGGTTGCGACCCACTAAGCTACACTGGTGGCTCAGATGGTAAAGAATCTGCCTGTGATGCCAGAGACCTGGGTTCAATCCCTGGGCTGAGGAGAGCCCCTGGAGGAGAGTGTGGTAACCCTCTCCAGTATTCTTGCCTGGAGAATTCCATGGACAGAGGTGCCTGGTGGCCTACAGTCCATGGGGTTGCAAAGAGTTGAACACAACTGAGTGGCTAAACAAGGGGCAAGGTGTAATAGGAGATGAGGTTCCCTGGGGGCTCAGTGGTAAAGAATCCACCTACTAATGCAGAAGATGTTGGTTCCATCCCTGGGTGGGGACGATCCCCTGGAGGAGGGCATGGCAACCCACTCCAGTATCCTTGCCTGGAGGATCCCATGGACAGAGGAGCCTGGTGCGCTACAGTCCACGGGGTTGCAAAGAGACATGACAGAGCAACTCAACAACAACAACAAAAGCTAGAAGATGGACACAAAAATTGTATTTGCTGATTTGCTGATATTTAACATGAAAAGCCAATTCTAGCCAATGACTCACTCATGGAGACCGGAGTGTCAGCTGTGCATGTCTTTGAACTTCCTACCTACTCTCCTATCATCATTCTTTACCATTTCTCTTTCCTCCGTGGCATATTTACTGAATCTATAGTTACTTACTGAAAATCCACATCTATGTTAATTCCTAAAGTGGTGTTTGCCAAGGGCTAGACTGTACAAGTTTATAGAGTTTGTAAAGGATTCACTAAAGCTGTTATCTGCTAACTTAAAGAGGAGAGATGTCAGTGCCTTCATTAGCAAAATAAAGCCCCAACTGTCATTTATAGTGATTCTATACATGGGTCATACTCTCCTATGAATATTTTGGAGCACTGACATTCTAGTTTAATTTGCACATACACGTTCCCAAGGATCAGCTGTGACTGGCATAGCCCAAGATTGAGACATGTATGCTATTCTTGTTCCTGCACACAGAGACCACTTGTGGCACTTATCTGACAGTCTCCCAGGATATGTGGGAAACTTTCTATTTCTTTTCCAGTAAGATACACAACTCTCTGATTGCACTGGGGGCAACTGATTTTTTCCAAAGCATTTGAATGAAAATATGATCTAAGATTTATGGAGTATTGTCTATGTGCCAGGCACTATCCTTAGTCTTCCACATGCATTAACTCATTTAATCCTTAACTCTATGAGGTAAGTGATCTATTGTCCTCATTTTGCAGAAGAAAAAAATCTGAGGCACAGAAAAATTAAGTAAGGTGTCTGAGGTCAAACACATATTAAAGGATCAAGCTGGAATTTGAACCCAGAAAGTCTAGATTCAGAATCTGGATTTGGAGCCACTAGAAATACCACATCCCTTAGTAGGTAGGGGATTGATCTGAGTACATTTTAGGAGGGGCTGTAGAGCAACCAGCAGTCTCGTCACTGCTAGTGTAAGTGCAAACTGGTAAAGCCACAAACAAACCATTTGATGACAGTTGATACCTACTAAAGCTGAACACCTGCTTACCCTATGACCCAGTAATTCCTGGGTACATATCCCAAAACAGTGCATACTTGTGTTGATGAAAGGAAATGAATTTGGGTGTTTGTAACAGCACTGAACTGGAAACTACCCAAAGGTCCATCAACAGGAAAGCAGATGAACACATTCTAGTGTATTTATACTGCTCTGCAGCAATGAGAGGAAAAAAGGTATCACTACACAGAGTAATAAGGAAGGCTCTCACAAACAATGCTGACTGACAGAAGTTGGAAAAAAGAGCACAGGCTATATGTTGCTATTTATATAAAGTACAAAGTAATCTCTGCTATTAGGGGTCAGGCTATTGGTGACCCCCAGGGGGAGAAGCTGTGTCTGGAAAGAGTATTTGGGGAAGGGGGCTTCTGGGGTCGTGGGTAAAGATATATTTCCTTATTGGTGCTATGTGGCTTGTGGGATCTAGCTCCCAGACTAGGGATTGAATCCATGTCCTCTACAGTAGGAACATGGAGTCCTAACCACTGGAATGCTGGGGAAATCCCAAGTCCTCTTTATTGATCTGGTTATTGGCCACAGCATGTTTAAGTTCTGAAAGTTCAGTGAGTCTTACATTTAGGCTACATGCACTTTTTTGTATGTACACTATATATCAATAAAAAATTTGCAAAGGTACTATCTGTGATGAAATATTACCTAGAGATAGGAAACTTCATTAAATATTTTCAAATAAACAATGCATATCTGTAAAAGCAGTGCTCAGGGGAAGGTTCACAGCAATACAGGATTACGTCAGGAAACAAGAAAAAAGTCAAATAAATCACCTAACTCTACACCTAAAGCAACTTGAAAAGCAAGAAATTATGAACCCCGGGGTTAGTAGAAAGAGAGAAGTCTGACAAATTAGGGAAGAAAGAAGTGGAAAAGAAACAAAAGAGACCACAGAAAAAATCAACAAAATCAAAAGCTGGTTCTTGGAGAAGATAAATAAAATTGACAAACCATTAGCCAGACTCATCAAGAAACAAAGGGAGAACAATGAAATCAACAAAATTAGAAATGAAGATGGGGAGATCACAACAGACAGCACAGAAATAGAAAGGATCCTAAGAGACTATTATCAGCAACTGTATGCAAATAAAATGGACAACTTGGAAGAAATGGAAAAATTCTTAGAAAAGTAGAACTTTCCAAAAGTGAACCAGAAGGAAATTAGAAAATCTTACCACACTCATCACAAGCATGGAAACTGAAACTATAATCAGAAATCTTCCAACAAACAAAAGCCCAGGACCAGACGGCTTCACAGCTGAATTCTACCAAAAATTTAGAGAAGAGCTAACACCGATCCTACTCAAACTCTTCCAGAAAATTGCAGAGGAAGGTAAACTCGCAAGCCCATTCTACGAGGCCAGCATCACCCTAATACGAAACCCTGACAAAGATGCCACAAAAAAGAAAACTACAGGCCAGTATCACTGATGAACATAGATGCAAAACTCCTGAACAAAATTCTAGCAAACAGAATCCAACAACATATTAAAAAGATTGTACATCATGACCAAGTGGGTTTTATCTCAGGGATGCAAGGATTCTTCAATATGCACAAATCAATCAATGTAATAGACCACATTAACAAATTGAAAAATAAAAACCATATGATTATCTCAATAAATGCAGAGGAAGCCTTTGAGAAAATTCGATATCCATTTATGAAAAAACTCTCCAGAAAGCAGGAATAGAAGGAACATACCTCAACATAATAAAAGCTATATATAACAAGCCCTCAGCAAACATTATCCTCAATGTTGAAAAATTGAAAGCACTGCCCCTAAAGTCAGGAACAAGACAAGGGTGCCCACTCTCACCACTACTATTCAAGATAATTTTGGAAGTTTTGGCCACAGCAATCAGAGAAGAAAAAGAAATAAAAGGAATCCAGATTGGAAAAGAAGCAGCAAAACTCTGTTTGCAGATGACATGATCCTCTACACAGAAAAGGCTAAAGACTCCACCAGAAAATTACAAGAACTAATCAATGAATATAGTAAATTTGAAGGATGTAAAATTAACACACAGAAATCCCTTGCATTCCTATACACTAGCAATTAGAAAACAGACAGAGAAATTAAGGAAACAATTCCATTCACCATTGTGATGAAAAAAATAAAATAGGAATATATCTACCGAAAGAAACAAAACACCTATACATAGAAAACTATAAAACACTGGTGAAAGAAATCAAAGAGGACACAAATAGATGGAGAAATATACCATGTTCATGGATCAGAAGAATCAATATATTGAAAATGAGTATACTACCATGGCAGAAGAAGATGTGCAATGACAGTATACTGAAAAAGTAAACAAGACATTTTCTGAATGCCTGAAGCTGATTAATGAGGGGTGTCCAAAAGAAGAAGTATTAGTTACACTAAATGACCTGATTAAAAATATTCCAGATGCCAAAAAGCTTGTTATATATTGCATATGCCTTGCACATATTGAATCACTCACAAGTCCTATTGAAAATATTATCACAATCTATGAGAAGGCCATTCTGGCAGGAGCTCAGCCCATCGAAGAGATGAGACATACAACTGTTGAAATTCTGACAATGAAGAGTCAAGAAAAACTTAAATTTGCTTCAACTATAAACCTCTCTGTAGGAGAAAATATTGAGCAGACTTGTGCAACCAAAGAAGAAATCCAAGAAGCCCACACTGACGATACAGATGTTGATCTAGAATCAGAAAAACTGGAAATGGAAAATAAGCATCCTAGAAATGTGGTGTTTCAAGACTGTGACAAAGAGCAAAATGACAAAGTAAAAGACCCAACCAGTGATGTTAAAACCCCAAGTACAAACACTAGGGCAGGTTGCTTAATTAAATATAATGTGTCCACTACGCCATACTTGCAAAGTGTAAAAAAGAAGATGCAGTTTGATGAAACAAATTCAGCATATGAAGGGCTAAGGTTTCTAACACCAGTTAGAGGTTCTTGACGTCTTCAAGAGAAGACTCCTAAATTGCCAGGTATGTTAAAGGACCATTATCCTTGCATGTCTTCATTGGAACAATTAACAGAGTTGGGCTGTGAAACTGATGCTTTCGTGTGCCGCCCCAACACAGCCTTGTGCAGCATGTTCTCGGAGCCTGACCCAACAGAAGAGGAGTGAGGTTCTGATAAGGAGTGAGGTTATATTATATTCCAAGAGTGGTTGACCAGTTGATTGGTTGTGGTTTTGTATGTTGTTTAGGTCAGGAGTTTCCAAGTACCTAAGTATTCACGGCAGAAAGTTAATCCTACCTTGTTGATCTCAACAGACTGAGCTTTTCTCTGAGCTAGGTAATTTGTTAAGACAGTTAGCTTCCTTTGTCACTGAGTTCTGTGGTCTCCGTGTCCCTGGTTGTTCACTGCCACTCTCCATCAGGGCCCGTGACTCTGCATCTGTGGTCTCTTGACCTCTTTCTTTATTATAGCCAAGGTCATAAGAAGAATAGTTAACTACTCCATTTCTAAGAGAAAAGGATTTGTGGTAAGAAAGAAAACATGCCAAAGCTGATGGGTCTTTGGAACTTTAAATCTGAATTCCTTTCTTAAGTTCCTGTTCTAACTTGACTATGTAAAATGCTAAAAAGTTTTTAACCCGTCGCTTCGTTTGATAATACTTTATACAGACTATTAAAATGGAATTAAAGAAGGAATATATACTATTTCATAAATGTCACTGTAGTTTAAGTAGTATTTCTAAAATAACTAATAACTTAAAACTAATTTCTTCCTTATAATGTTAATTAACACTTCACTGTTAAATCATGTCTCCTAAAACATGATAACCATACACAGTAGTAGGACTCTTTTCACACATAAATACCACCATTACGACTGTTTTGTAAGTCTCCAAACTAATACTTAAGTGGCATATATTCTTTATCAACCCTACAGTTTCAAGTAAGGATTTGGTCATTGTAAAAGATTAGTTTTAAAACTGCATCATATGAATACAGTTAAAAATCACATTACCTATTTATGTTCATGAATTCCATTTATATAATAGTGCCAATCTTTATTCTATTTATTGTCTCATGTTCTAGAGAGTAGGATTTTTATTCCTTTTAACTATGTATATAATATGTATACAATAAAGTAAAATATATAACAATATTGGAATGATATTTCTCTCAACAAATATAAAATGCAATTTAAGCACAGTGAATAAGTTTGAATGCTTGGCTTTGAAATACATTACAGTCAGACTGGACTTTAGGTTTTTCAACACTTATTGAAAACTGTGTGTTTAAAAAAAAAAAAGAACGAAAATGAGTATACTACCCAAAGCTGTAGATTCAATGCAATCCCCATCAAGCTACCAACAGTATTTTTCAGAGAACTAGAACAAATCATTTCACAATATGTATGGAAATACAAAAAGCCTCGAATAGCTAAAGCAATCTTGAGAAAGAAGAGTGGAACTGGAGGACTCAACCTGCCTGACTTCAGTCTCTACTTCAAAGCCACAGTCATCAAGACAGTATGGTACTGGCACAAAGACAGAAATATTGATCAATGGAACAAAATAGAAAGCCCAGAGATAAATCCACGCACCTATGGACACCTTATATTTGACAAAGGAAGCAAGAATATACAATGGAGAAAAGACAATCTCTTTAACAAGTGGTGCTGGGAAAAGTGGTCAACCACTTGTGAAAGAATGAAACTAGAACACTTTCTAACACCATACACAAAAATAAGCTCAAAATGGATTAAAGATCTAAACGTGAGACCAGAAACCATTAAACTCCTAGAGGAAAACATAGGCAAAACACATTCCAACATAAACCACAGCAGGATCCTCTATGACCCACCTCCCAGAATATTGGAAATTAAAGCAAAAAGAAACAAATGGGACCTAATTAAAGTTAAAAACTTCTGCACAACAAAGGAAACTATGAGACAGGTGAAAAGACAGCCTTCAGAATCAGAGAAAATAATAGCAAATGAAGCATCGGACAGAGGATTAATCTCAAAAATATACAAGCAAGTCCTGCAGCTCAGTTCCAGAAAAATAAAAGACCCAATCAAAAAGGGGGCCAAAGAACTAAACAGACATTTCTCCAAAGAAGACATACAGATGGCTAACAAACACATGAAAAGATGCTCAACATCACTCATTATCAGAGAAATGCAAATCAAAACCAAAATGAGGTACCACTTCATGCCAGTCAGAATGGCTGCTATCCAAAAGTCTACAAACAACAAATGCTGGAGAGGGTGTGGATAAAAGGGAACCCTCTTACACTGTTGGTGGGAATGCAAACTAGTATAGCCACTATGGAGAAGAGTGCGGACATTCCTTAAAAAACTGGAAATAGGACTGCTATATGACCCAGCAATCCCACTGCTGGGCATACACAATGAGGAAACCAGAATTCAAAGACACATGTACCCCAATGTTCACTGTGGCACTGTTTATAATAGCCAGGACATGGAAGCAACCTAGATGTCCATCAGCAGATGAATGGATGAGAATGCAGTGGTACATATATGCAATGGAATATTACTCAGCCAGTAAAAGAATACATTTGAATCAGTTCTAATGAAACTGGAGCCTATTATACAGAGTGAAGTAAGCCAGAAAGAAAAGAAGAAAAACATCAACACAGTATACTAACACATATATATATGGAATTTAGAAAGTTGGTAACAATAACCCTGTATGCGAGACAGCAAAAGAGACACAGATGTATTGAACAGTCTTTTGGACTCTGTGGGAGAGGGCGAGGGCAGGATGATATGGGAGAATGGCACTGAAACATATATACTATCATGTGAGAAACGAATCGCCAGTCCAGGTTTGATGCATGAGACAGGGTGCTCAGGGCTGGTGCACTGGGATGACCCAGAGGGATGGGATGGGGAGGGAGGTTTGGAGAGGGTTCAGGATGGGGAACACATGTACACTCATGGAGGATTCAAGTCAATGTATGGCAAAACCAATACAATATTGTAAAGTAAAATAAATTAATTAATTAATTAATAAAAAAACAATGCATATTAAGGAAAGTAGTCATTCCAGGCAATCAAAGAGTAAGTTTCTGCTATCTCTAGTTCTTCCCCCCACTTTCCTGCTTTTTTCACAAATGCCAACCTGATGGTTTAATAACAATAACAGAAGATGAACAACTGGGTCAGGTATATGGAACGGGTTCAGTGTGCTTGCCTCGAGGCAGGAGTTCAAAGGCAGGGTGATTAATGAGAGTTGTATGAAGGTATGGTTGGTAGGAGGTATCAGAACAAAGGGTCCTTGGCTCACTCCCTTTGCATCTCCTGGAGTGCTCACAATGGTGTGTAAATAGCTTTCTTTGGTAGAAATCTTCAAGAATGAAGAAATGAGGACTGACTCCACATGACACTCCGCCTAAGGGCAATAGCTTCTGAGGAGAGTCACTGGAAGCTGGTGGACCAGCTCACACTAGGAATTCTCACTACTCCTGCTCACCCGTGGAAGCAACTCATCAGGCACCCCTTTATATTTGAGGGATAGAGCCCAACTACCCTTGTCTGCTCCCCAGACTTACTCTTCCTGTGACAACCACATAGCACTGCAGCTATAGGACCTTGAAGTGAGGGCTGGAGAATGGCAAGTCACAGAAGAGAAATAGAAACAGGTGCCTCCCTGGCAACCACGAAGTACCAATAGGTACGTGAGAACAAACACAGCTCAGAAGAACAGGGGCAAGCATTTTCTTAACTACCTGTAAGATACCTGCCTTGTGAAGTCCCAGGGGCATCGAGGAATTTCTAGCGGTAGTTGGATGATGAAGCCACTCAAAATGGCTGTGTTCTGGCTCTCTGTCTCTCACCTGTCTGACTAGTGCCTACTTCATCTACACCCGTCTTGCACGACTGACCTTCCCACCTCCTTGCCCCATGGGCCAGGTAACGATAGCTTACCAAACTGCTGAGGAGGAGCCAGCCGCTTAACTGGTTTCCGCGATCAGCCGTATCTGCGCAATGGTGGACTTCGGTTCCGACGCGCATTGGTTCTTGCGTGCGCATGCGTGCGTGGTGCGCGCACGCCTGCGTGCATGAGCGGTGTGCGCATGCGAGCTTGTGTGGGCCTCTGCGTGCGTGTGTGTGTGTGTGTGTGTGTGTGTGTTGTGGGTGCCCGAGTGCATGCGTGGGTGCATGGCTATTTATGTGCCTGCATGTGTGGGTGTGAGCATGGGTGCATGCATGGGTGTGTGGCTGCATGTTTGGGTGCCTAAGTGCATGCGTGCCTGGGTGCCTGCACACATGCATGTTCAGCCATGTCCCAGTCTTTGACTATAGCCTGCCAGGCATTCTCCAGACGGGTATAGCCATATCCTTCTCCAGGGTTATCTGCCTGACAGGGATCAGCTGAGGTCAGTTCCCATACAATTGGTAATCCTGACTTCCCCCAGCCCCCAACAGTGAAACCTGCCGACGTGTCCGTCCTGCCTGCCTGCCCCTGCATTGCACATGATGGGATGCTGCTCCAGGACCTTGCTTGAGACAGGCAGGGTCCTCCATCAGTTCAACCATGATGTCTTCGTCTCTCGCTGACTTATGGCCCTTTCTTTGGTTGTGAAACTGAGCAAATCAGGCCTTGCTGGTCTGTGGGATACAGCAGAACAGTAAGTAGTCTTGGGCTAGGAGTCCTTAATTTGAGCATAAATGTGTTTGTTTTTTCTATAGTTACTTTTTGGTTGTGCTGGATTTTTGTTGCTGCTCAGGGGCTTTGTCTAGTTGGGGAGAGCTGGGGCTTCTCATTGCAGTGGCTTCTCCTGCGGAGCACTGGCTCTAGGGCACGTGGGCTGAATAGTTGTAGTGCAACGGCTTAGTTCCTCCAGGGCACACGGACAGGGAGGGATTGAACCAGTGTACCTGCATTGGCAGATGGATTCGTTTCCAGTGCGTCACCAGGGAAGTCCAGTTTGGGTATAAAAATGTGACTTCATTCATACCCAAACTTCTAAGATCTGGGGATATTTTCATTATTCCACAGCAGGATATGCTGCCCAATCTCCTTGGAGAAGATTATACAGATCATGTTTTGTCGAACTACTCCCATTATATTAAGGTGCTCTGTGGAAAGAATATTCAATAATCAAAATAGTTTGGGAATAGTGGACTAAATAACATTAAGTAGATGTCTGTACTGAAAAACTCGTCATTAATGTGCTAATAGGGTAGTGAATCCTTGTGTCAATCAGGATATGCTAGGTTATGCTGCAACAACAATTGACTCTAAAATCTCAGTGGCTTATATCAAAGGTTTATTTCTCTAGTCCTGCCACACATCATCTTCTCTTTGGGACCTAGGCTGAAGCAACAAGGTATTTTTCGTTTGTTGCTATTCAATAGAAATTTATCTTTATTTTTACACAGAATAACGTGCACAGGTCTTATGATTTTCTGTGTAGAAGTGCAGGGAAGTTAATGCCCGTGGGACAAACTTTGATCAGTGTAGAGACAGGAGACAGCAGAGAGTCAGCAGCTAAGTTCCCTATGCGTTCCCTCTCAGATGGGCTGTAATGGGGCACAGTTCTTTCTTTTCATCTTGGTCCCAGGTGGACACACCTGAGAGAATCAGCTGTTTCTCTCATAGAGTTTGATGGAAAGTTTGTTGGGAAGCAGTGACCAGTATCACAGGACATCATCTTATATTGGATATCTATTTGTTTATCTGGCTGCTTGGAGTCTTAGTTGGGGCATGTGGGATCTTTAGTTGTGGCCTGTGAGCTCTTATTTGCGGCATGTAGGATCTAGTTCCCAGACCAGGGATTGAACCCAGGCCCCCTGCTTTGGGAGTGTGGAGTCTTAGCCACTGGATCACCAGGGAAGTCCCTCACCTTGTATTTGAATCTCCCTCTTTTCTCCTCACTTTAGCTGCCATGGATTATACGTCCTATGAAAGCTTTAGCACTTAAACCTTTCTACAGACTCTGTTTTCCAGGGAACCCAGGAGAACACAGTGTGGGAAAATATCAGGGCTTCCTGGTCTCATAGACCAGTGGCATTGTGCTATGTCAGGCCTCCTTGGTATTTCTCCATCTCACAAAGTACACACTCAGCTCTACACTTACTCTTTGTCTCTATGGAACATTCTTCTTTCAGACATATGCATGGTTTATTCTCTCACCTCCTTCGGGTCATTGCCCATGAGTACTTACTGAGACCATACCTGCTTTCCTATTTAAATTTGCACACATAGACTGCACTGTATTCCTTCACCCCCATTTATTTTCTTTATTGTTATTTCTAGAATAATAGCTCCATATTATATCTCCTCATTCTTGGTAAGCTCCATGAGAGGAAAAACATTCAGTATTTGCAGGGCAGCTGGATGGATGGATGGATGATGGATGAATGGATGGATAGAGTGATGCATGAACAGATGAACAGATGGAGTAGTCGGTGATAAGGAGCTGTTCTTTTCCATGGTTCAGGATCCCTGTCAACATAGTATAAAAAATTCCAAATGAACTTCAGTTTCAGGATTCACGGGCAGTTCAGAAAAGAACTGTTGAATCAAACTGTGCTGAATATTTTCTTCAGTTACTCTCATCAGTGGTTGAGCTAATTGATTTTGGAGCCTTCCAAACACTCTCATTAGGCAGTTTGAAACTATTGATGTCAGAATATAGCACTCTTATCCCTTCCTTTTTCATTGTTCATTGATGGATTAAAAGTCCACTATAGCAGTGTTAAAATCTAGCCCAGGAAGAAGGTGATCCTAGACTGTTGGCTAGCTGCATCTCATTCCATCTGATGCTGCTGAGGCCTGGCCATCAGTGTGCATTTGAGGGAGACAACAAAAACCCACCAGTAAGATGGCTGGAGAGCTTGCTAAATTTAGAGGCATCCATTAATGGATTCTCATTTTTAGCAAGTTGGAAGTTTGTTTTTTCAAAATTTTTTTTTGAATTATTAATTTCTGTAGAGATAAAAGAACGCTCGGATTTTTAAGCCAGATCAGCTTGGGTTCACAAAGTCATTCTACCTATATTAAGATGGGGAAAGGCCGTCTGTTTGCCTGGAAGAGAATTGAGTAGCTTTGAGTACCTTGTAAGGCAGCAAATGATGAACCATTTTAAGTGGGTTGCTTTAGTTATGTCTACAGTTTGTTTAGTATTTTAGCTATGTATAAGGCACACCGTAATGTTGGGAAATGAGTATAAGCCCTAGTGTGGGTGGTATCTGGATGTTTGTAGCCCTTGTTTAGTACCTATAATTCTAAACATAAGAGCTTCTACTTGGTGCTTATGATGATCCAGGAATCACATTCAATGCTGTCAGTATGCTGTTTATTCTTCATAACAATCTTAGGAGCTAAATATTATTATCCTCATTTTAAAGCTCAGGAAACTACCATTTAATGGGGTTAAGAACGTGCCCAGGGTCTTACAGTCATTAAGGATAACAGGCATGACTTTACCATGTTTGTTGTTCAGTTGCCCAGTCATATGCCACTCTTTGTGACCCCATGTACTGCAGCACGCCAGACCTCCCTGTCCATCACCAACTCCTGGAGTTTACTCAAACTCGTGTCCATTGAGTAGGTAATGCCATCCAACTATCTCATCCTCTGTCGTCCCCTTCTCTTCCTGCCCCCAATCCCTTCCAGCATCAGGGTCTTTTCCAATGAGACAGCTCTTTGCATGAGGTGGCCAAAGTAGTGGAGTTTCACCTTCAGCATCGGTCTTTCCAATGAACACCCAGGGCTGATCTCTTTAGGATCGACTGGCTGGATCTCCTTGCAGTCCAAGGGACTCTCAAGAGTCTTCACCAACACCACAGTTCAAAAGCATCAATTTTTTGGCGCTTAGCTTTCTTCACAGTCCAACTCTCACATCCATACATGACCTCTGGAAATATAATAGCCTTGACTAGATGACCTTTGTTGGCAAAGTAATGTCTCTGCTTTTTAATATGCTATCTAGTTTGGTCCATCCAATTTCTGTCCTTTATTGTGCCCGTCTTTGCATGAAATTTTCCCATGATATCCCTAATTTTCTTGAAGAGATCTCTCTTCTTTCGCATCCTGTTGTTTATCTCTGTTTCTTTTCACTGATCCCTGAGGAAGGCTTTCTTATCTCTCCTTGCTATTCTTTGGAACTCTGAATTCAAATGGGTATATCTTTCCTTTTCTCATTTGCCTTTCACTTCTCTTCTTTTCACAGCTATTTGTAAGGCCTCCTCAGACAACCATTTTGCCTTTTTGCATTTCTCTTTCTTGGGGATGGTCTTGATCACTGCCTCCTATACAATGTCATGAACCTCCATAATTCTTCAGTCACTCTGCCAGATCTAATCTCTTGAAGCTTTTTGTCACTTCCACTGTATAATCGTAAGGGATTTGATTTAGGTCATACCTGAATGGTCTAGTGGCTTTCCCTACTTTCTTCAATTTAAGTCTGAATTTGGCAATAAGGTGTTCATGATCTGAGCCACAGTCAACTCCTGGTCTTGTTTTTGCTGACTGTATAGAGCTTCTCCATCTTTGGCTGCAAAGAATATAATCAGTCTGATTTTGGTATTGACCATTTGGTGATGTGCATGTGTAGAGTCTTCTCTTGTGTTGTTGGAAGAGGGTGTTTGCTATGACCAGTGCATCTTCTTGGCAAAACTGTGTTAGCCTTTGCCCTGCTTCATTCTGTACTCCAAGGCCAAATTTGCCTCTTACTCCAGATATCTCTTGTATTCCTACTTTTGCATTCCAGTCCCCTATAATGAAAAGAACATCTTTTTTGGGCATTAGTTCTAGAAGGTCTTGTAAGTCTTCATAGAACTGTTCAACTTCAGCTTCTTCAGCATTACTGGTTGGGGCATAGACTTGGATTACTATGATATTGAATGGCTTGCCTTGGAGATGAACGGAGATAATTGTGCCATTTTCAGATTGCATCCAAGTACTACATTTTGGACTCTTTTGTTGACTATGATGGCTGCTCCTTTTCTTCAAAGGGATTCTTGCCCACAGTAGTAGATATAATGAACATCTGAATTAAATTCACCCATTCCAGTCCATTTTAGTTTGCTGACTCCTAAATGTTGATGTTCACTCTCGTCCTCTCCTGTTTGACCACTTGTAATTTGCCTTGATTCGTGGACCTACCATTCCAGGTTCCTATGCAATATTGCTCTTTACAACATCACACTTTACTTCCATCACCAGTCACATCCACAACATGATGGTGTTTTTGCTTTGGCTCCATCTCTTCACTCTTTCTGGAGTTATTTCCCCACTGATCTCCAGTAGCATATTGGGTACCTACCGACCTGGGGAGTTCATTTTTCCATGTCCTATCTTTTTGCCTTTTCTTACTGTTCAAGGCAAGAATACTGAAGTGGTTTGTCATTCTCTTCTCCAGTGGACCCCATTTTGTCAGAACTCTGCACCATGACCTGTCCATCTTGCGTGCCATTCTCTGTATGGCATTTCACATTTTTTTTCCTTAAAACTTATTCATTTTTGGCTGTGCTGGGTCTTTGTTGCTGTGCTTAGGCTTCCTCTAGTTGTAGTGAGTAGGGGCTACTCTCTAGCTGTGGTGCACAAGCTTCTTGTTGTGGAGGCTTCTCTTGTTGCAGGGCAGAGGCTCTAGGGTGCACATGCTTCAGTAGCCACACAGAGGCCTAGTTGCCCTGCAGCATGTGGGATCTCCCTGGACCAGGGATCAAGTCTGTGTCCCATGCATTGGCAGGGGTCTTCTCAACTACTGGACTACCAGGGAAGTACTTGTTTGTTTTTCTTACAAGTTAAGACAAATTAATAAAGATACTGTTTCATTTCTGAAAAAGAAAAGAATTAGTCTCCTTTTAAAGTGGTAAAGTTCTACTATGTTCATCTCCAAGTTCGACTAGGCTACCCTCTCTGGTGCACCAGGCCAGTCCTCAAGACGAGGGATTATGTTGTTAAAGCCCTGTGTTACAGTGTGGACATTGCCTTGGAAAGGTAGAAGATGCATCCATTAGAAGCCATTCGTTGGCTCTCTAAGTAGCGAGCTCTCCCCTGCCACATTGTCCAGAGCTTGAAACTTGGCCTGGAGAAGTGTATATGGCTGAACAGAGGCCCCTGAAAAGACCAGAAAGGTTATGTGTAGTGTTGGATTCCTGAACCTGGAAGTGGGTTGATAGGAAGAGTTAGAGGACTGAATGTTTCTGTCTCCCAAAAACCCATATCTAGGCATTCTAACCCCCTATGTGATGGTATTAGCAGGTAGAGCCTTTGGGAAGTGATTAAGTCGTGGGAGTTAAGACCTAACAAATGGGCTTGCATGCCTGCGTGCTCAGTCACATTGGACTCTTTGCGACCCTATGGACTGGAGCCCATCAGCCTCCTCTGTCCATGGAATTTTCCAGGCAAAGAGACCAGAGCAGGTTACCATCTCCTCTTCCAGGGGATCTTCCAGACCCTTGTAAGAGACATGAGAGAACTTGCTTCTTTTTTCTGCTCTCCACTGTATGAGGACACAGCAATAAGGCAGCCATCTATAAAGCAGGAAGAGGGCTCTCACCAGAATCTGACCATGCTGGCAGCCCAATCTCAGACCACCTATTCTCTAGAACTGTGAGAAATACATTTCTGATACAAGGCACCCAGTCTATGGTACTTTGTTATAGCAGCCTGAACTAAGACAGGAAGCCATCAAAGGAGAGGATATACATGCTTCAGTTCAGTTCAGTTCAGTCGCTCAGTTGGTTCTGACTCTTTGCGACCCCATGAATCGCAGCATGCCAGGCCTCCCTGTCCATCACCAAAACCTGGAATTTACTCAAATTAGAGTCTATCGAGTCAGTGATGCCATCCAGTCATCTCATCCTCTGTCGTCCCCTTCTCCTCCTGCCCCCAATCCCTCCTAGCACCAGGGTCTTTTCCAATGAGTCGACTCTTCGCATGAGGTGGCCAAAGTACTGGAGTTTCAGCTTCAGCTTCAGTCCTTCCAATGAACACCCAGGACGGATCTCCTTTAGGATGGACTGGCTGGATCTCCTTGCAGTCCAAGGGACTCTCAAGAGTCTTCTCCAACACCACAGTTCAAAACCATCAATTCTTTGGGCTTTTTAATATGCTGTCTAGCTTTGTCATGGTAAATGTTATTAATATAGATATCCTTATGTCAAAAAGAATGTTATAAACATGTCAAAAAATATTGATATCTTAGAAACTGTATGGAGTTCTTAATATTCTGATATGTTTGGGTAAAATGTTATCAGTCATAATTCTAGTTACTATCTCAAAATATTGTCATAGCACTAACCAAGTTTTGCCTCTTCAAGAAGATTTATAAAAAGGACTTTTGAATAAATACCAGTTTCTGAACTGGATAAGGATTCTAATAGAAAATGTCATGACTTCACAGGGGTTAACAAAAGGACTGAATGAACTGGTGAACATGATTGTAACTTTTATGGTTTCTATCTGAAAAATTACTGATTTGAATCTGTGTTTTCCAGGGGTAAGGAAAAAAAATCTTCCTCTCACACTAATTGTGACAGTAATTTGGTAAAATTATACTTTATAAACAAATTGAAACATTTATCTTTTCTCTCTATCTGAACCCTCCAGAGATAGGGAGCTCTTGGTTTCCAGTAACTTTATCCGATAAGTTCAGAAGGTTGTCTCAATAACAGGTACAGAAATCTCAAGGAATTTTGGTGACCTTGAGAAGGGAAGAATTTACTTAGATCTGTTAGTCTAAATCTGTGGGAAGCCTTTGGCATGTCTTTCCTAGCCCTGAAAGGTTTTTTTTTTTTTTTAATTAAAGCTCAGCCTGAGACTCTATAAAAGTCTCAGCAAAGCAAAAACGTCTATGATCAATTATGGTTATATAAGTCATCAGGCCAAGTTTATTGAGACCAGACTTATGTTACAAACAGGTCTTAGTTTGGTTATATTTGGTAAAAATGACAGTGATTTTAGGGAGAAAAAGATGGTTCAATGAATGTTCGATTTCAGTTTGTTAATGGTGGTCTGTATCTACTAAGACTCATTTCCTGGATATTTCTTTGCTGTTAGGGTATATTAATGTAAAATTTAATTGAATTATTAAAGGACACTCTAGGGTTGTTTCTGAAGCTTATCTCAGTAATCTGTCTTTGGATGAAGATCAG
>SNSB01089901.1:0-83261 GCA_012922965.1 Capreolus pygargus | reverse complement strand
ATCCCCCCTCCCACCTCCCTCTCCACCCGCTCCCTCCAGGTCCTCCCAGAGCACCAGGTCCGAGCGCTTGTCTCATGCATCCAACCTGGGCTGGTGATCTGTTTCACCCTTGATAGTATACATGTTTCGATGCTGTTCTCTTGAAACATCCCACCCTCGCCTTCTCCCACAGAGTCTAAATGACTGTTCTATAAATCTGTGTCTCTTTTTCTGTTCTGCATATAGCGTCTTTAACATCTTTCTAAATTCCATATATATGTGTTAGTATATTGTAATGGTCTTTATCTTTCTGGCTTACTTCACTCTGTATAATGGGCTCCAGTTTCATCCATCGCATTAGAACTGATTCAAATGAATTCTTTTTAATGGCTGAATAATATTCCATGGTGTATATGTACCACAGCTTCCTTGTCCATTCGTCTGCTGATGGGCATCTAGGTTGCTTCCATGTCCTGGCTATGACAAACAGTGCTGCGATGAACATTGGGGTGCATGTGTCTCTTTCAGATCTGGTTTCCTTGGTGTGTATGCCCAGAAGTGGGATTGCTGGGTCATATGGAAGTTCTATTTCCAGTTTTTTAAGAAATCTCCACACTGTTTTCCATAGTGGCTGTACCAGTCTGCATTCCCACCAACAGTGTAAGAGGGTTCCCTTTTCTCCACACCCTCTCCAGCATTTATTGCTTGTAGACTTTTGGATAGCAGCCATTCTGACTGGCGTGTAATGGTACCTCATTGTGGTTTTGATTTGCATTTCTCTGATAATGAGTGATATTGAGCATCTTTTCATGTGTTTGTTAACCATCTGTATGTCTTCCTTGGAGAAGTGTCTGTTTAGTTCTTTGGCCCATTTTATGATTGGGTCATTTATTTTTCTGGAGTTGAGCTGGAGGAGTTGCTTGTATATTTTTGAGATTAATCCTTTGTCTGTTGCTTCATTTGCTATTATTTTCTCCCAATCTGAGGGCTGTCTTTTCACCTTGCTTATAGTTTCCTTTGCTGTGCAAAAGCTTTTAAGTTTCATCAGGTCCCATTTGTTTATTTTTGCTTTTGTTTCTAATATTCTGGGATGTGGGTCATAGAGGATCCTGCTGTGATTTATGTCGGAGAGTGTTTTCCCTATGTTCTCCTCTAGGAGTTTTATAGTTTCTGGTCTTACATTTAGATCTCTTATCCACTTTGAGTTTATTTTTGTGTATGGTGTTAGAAAGTGTTCTAGTTTCATTCTTTTACAAGTGGTTGACCAATTTTCCCAACACCACTTGTTAAAGAGGTTATCTTTTTTCCATTGTATATCCTTGCCTCCTTTGTCGAAGATAAGGTGACCATAGGTTCGTGGATTTATCTCTGGGCTTTCTATTCTGATCCATTGATCTATATATCTGTCTTTGTGCCAATACCACACTGTCTTGATGACTGTGGCTTTGTAGTATAGTCTGAAGTCAGGCAGGTTGATTCCTCCAGTTCCATACTTCTTTCTCAAGATTACTTTGGCTATTCGAGGTTTTTTGTATTTCCATATAAATTGTGAAATTACTTGTTCTAGTTCTGTGAAAAATACCGTTGGTAGCTTGATAGGGATTGCATTGAATCTGTAGATTGCTTTGGGTAGTATGGCCATTTTGACAATGTTGATTCTTCCAATCCATGAACACGGTATATTTCTCCATCTGTTTGTGTCCTCTTTGATTTCTTTCATCAATGATTTATAGTTTTCTATGTATAAGTCTTTTGTTTCTTTAGGTAGATATATTCCTAAGTATTTTATTCTTTTTGTTGCAATGGTGAATGGTATTGTTTCCTTAATTTCTCTTTCTGTTTTCTCATTGTTAGTGTATAAGAATGCAAGAGATTTCTGTGTGTTAATTTTATATCCTGCAACTTTACTATATTCATTGATTAGCTCTAGTAGTTTTCTGGTAGAGTCTTTAGGGTTTTCTATGTAGAGGATCATGTCATCTGCAAACAGTGAGAGTTTCACTTCTTCTTTTCCTATCTGGATTCCTTTTACTTCTTTTTCTGCCCTGATTGCTGCGGCCAACACTTCCAAAACTATGTTGAATAGAAGTGGTGAGAGTGGGCACCCTTGTCTTGTTCCTGATTTTAGGGGAAATGCTTTCAATTTTTCACCATTGAGGGTAATGCTTGCTGTGGGTTTGTCATATATAGCTTTTATTATGTTGAGGTATGTTCCTTCTATTCCTGCTTTCTGGAGAGTTTTAATCATAAATGGATGTTGAATTTTGTCAAAGGCTTTTTCTGCATCAATTGAGATAATCATATGGTTTTTATCTTTCAATTTGTTAATGTGGTGTATCACATTGATTGATTTTCGGATATTAAAGAATCCTTGCATTCCTGGGATAAAGCCCACTTGGTCATGGTGTATGATTTTTTTAATATGTTGTTGGATTCTGTTTGCTAGAATTTTGTTAAGGATTTTTGCATCTATGTTCATCAGTGATATTGGCCTGTAGTTTTCTTTTTTTGTGGCATCTTTGTCTGGTTTTGGAATTAGGGTAATGGTGGCCTCATAGAATGAGTTCGGGAGTTTACCTTCTTCTGCTATTTTCTGGAAGAGTTTGAGTAAGATAGGTGTTAACTCTTCTCTAAATTTTTGGTAGAATTCAGCTGTGAAGCCATCTGGTCCTGGGCTTTTGTTTGCTGGGAGATTTCTGATTACAGTTTGGATTTCCTTGCTTGTGATGGGTTTGTTAAGATCTTCTATTTCTTCCTGGTTCAGTTTTGGAAAGTTATACTTCTCTAAGAACTTGTCCATTTCTTCCAAGTTGTCCATTTTATTGGCATAGAGCTGCTGGTAGTAGTCTCTTATGATCCTTTGTATTTCCGTGTTGTCTGTTGTGATCTCTCCATTTTCGTTTCTAATTTTGTTGATTTGGTTCTTCTCCCTTTGTTTCTTAATGAGTCTTGCTAATGGTTTGTCAATTTTGTTTATTTTTTCAAAAAACCAGCTTTTAGCTTTGTTGATTTTTGCTATGGTCTCTTTAGTTTCTTTGGCATTTATTTCTGCCCTAATTTTTAAGATTTCTTTCCTTCTACTAACCCTGGGGTTCTTCATTTCTTCCTTCTCTAGTTGCCTTAGGTGTAGGGTTAGGTTATTTATTTGACTTTTTTCTTGTTTCTTGAGGTAGGCCTGTAATGCTATGAATCTTCCCCTTAGCACTGCTTTTACAGTGTCCCATAGGTTTTGGGTTGTTGTATTTTCATTATCATTCATTTCTATGCATATTTTGATTTCTTTTTTGATTTCTTCTATGATTTGTTGGTTATTCAGAAGCGTGTTGTTTAGCCTCCATATGTTTGAATTTTTAACAATTTTTTTCCTGTAATTGAGATCTAATCTTACTGCACTGTGGTCAGAAAAGATGACTGGAAAGATTTCAATTTTTTTGAATTTACCAAGACTAGATTTATGGCCCAGGATGTGATCTATTCTGGAGAAGGTTCCGTGTGCACTTGAGAAAAACGTGAAGTTGATTGTTTTGGGGTGAAACACCCTATAGATGTCAATAAGGTCTAGCTGGTCCATTGTGTCCTTTAAAGTTTGTGTTTCCTTGTTAATTTTCTGTTTAGTTGATCTATCCATAGTTGTGAGTGGGGTATTAAAGTCTCCCACTATTATTGTGTTACTATTAATTTCCTCTTTCATACTCGTTAGTATTTGCCTTACATATTGCGGTGCTCCTATGTTGGGTGCATATATATTTATAATTGTTATATCTTCTTCTTGGATTGATCCTTTGATCATTATGTAGTGTCCTTCTTTGTCTCTTTTCACAGCCTTTATTTGAAAGTCTATTTTATCTGATATGAGTATTGCAACTCCTGCTTTCTTTTGGTCTCCGTTTGCATGGAATATTTTTTTCCAGCCCTTCACTTTTAGTCTGTATGTGTCCCTTGTTTTGAAGTGGGTCTCTTGTAGACAGCATATATAGGGGTCTTGTTTTTGTATCCATTCAGCCAGTCTTTGTCTTTTGGTTGGGGCATTCAACCCATTTACATTTAAGGTAATTATTGATAGGTATGGTCCCGTTGCCATTTAGTTTGCTGTTTCGAGGTTCACGTTTATACAACCTTTCTGTGTTTCCTGTCTAGAGAAGATCCTTTAGCATTTGTTGAAGAGCTGGTTTGGTGGTGCTGAATTCTCTCAGCTTTTGCTTGTCTGTAAAGCTTCTGAGTTCTCCTTCATATCTGAATGAGATCCTTGCTGGATACAGTAATCTTGGTTGTAGGTTATTCTCTTTCATTACTCTAAGTATGCCCTGCCATTCCCTTCTGGCCTGAAGGGTTTCTATTGATAGATCAGCTGTTATCCTTATGGGAATCCCTTTGTGTGTTATTTGTTGTTTCTCCCTTGCTGCTTTTAATAGTTGTTCTTTGTGTTTGATCTTTGTTAATTTGATTAATATGTGTCTTGGGGTATTTCGCCTTGGGTTTATCCTGTTTGGAACTCTCTGGGTTTCTTGGACTTGGGTGGCTATTTCCTTCCCCATTTTAGGGAAGTTTTCAGCTATTATCTCCTCGAGTAACTTCTCGTGGCTTTTCTTTTTGTCTTCTTCTTCTGGGACTCCTATGATTCGAATGTTGGGGCGTTTCACATTGTCCCAGAGGTCCCTGAGGTTGTCCTCATTTCTTTTGATTCTTTTTTCTTTTTTCCTCTCTGCTTCATTTATTTCCACTATTTTATCTTCTACCTCACTTATCCTATCTTCTGTCTCTGTTATTCTACTCATGATTCCCTCCAGAGTGATTTTGATCTCATTTATTGCATTATTCATTTTTAATTGACTCTTTTTTGTTTCTTCTAGGTCCTTTTTAAACATTTCTTGCATCTTCTCAATCTTTGTCTCCAGGCTATTTATTTGTAACTCCATTTTGCTTTCAAGATTTTGGATCATTTTTACTATCATTGTTCTAAATTCTTTTTCAGATAGATTCCCTATATCCTCCTCTTCTGTTTGATTTGGTGGGCATTTTTCATGTTCCTTTACTTGTTGGAGACCCTCATTTCTGAGCACGATCCTTCCGAGTCGGTGAGAAGCTGCCTGGGCAGCAGGGCTGCTGGAAGGACTGGGTCTGACCCCCTCACCTCTGGGGGCCCCTCCCTGTAAAGCCCAAGGGAAGGGGGCTTTACCACCCTGCTGTCCATCACCCCCACCTCCAGGCCTTGGCACTTCCCGTCCACTCCAGCATCACCCCGTCCCTTGACTCCATCCACCCTTCCACCCCCACCTCCCCCTCAGCCCAACCCAACATCGCCAAACCACACCAGGATGGTGGCAAAGGTCTCAGAATTTGTCCATTCATCCTCTGCTTTCCTGCAGCCAAGTGGACCAGACCATGTCCCTCTTGGGCTTGGAGCCCTCCAGTCTCCCCCGCTGTAAGTGTGAGAAACACACACTCCTTCCACGAAGCCCCAGGTCTGCCCTGACCCCGTCCTCTCTGCTCTCCAGGCTCCCCGCTGCCGTCAGGCTCTTTCCACCCCAGTGTCTCTGTGTTTGCTGATCCCTCCTCAGTCTTCACAAGCTCCCCCACTGTTGGCTCAGTGGCCAACGCAGGAGATGTAGGAGATGCAGGTTTGATCTCTGGGTCGGGAAGATCCCCTGAAGGAGGAAATGGCAACCGCTCCAGTATTCTTGTCTGGAGCATCCCATGGACAGAGGAGCCTGGCAGGCTACAGTCCATGGGGCTGCACAGAGTCAGAGTTGACAGCAGCTAAACAATAACAATGCAGGTTTCAACTCAAAAGTCACTTCCTCTGAGAGCCCTTCCCTGGCTCCCTAGCCAGGGCGAGCCTTCCGCAACCTGCCCGAGAGGCTACTGGATGGTACTGCTGTTCCGCTTCACACAAAACCACAAAGAGGGTTTGTTTGTTTGTTTGTTTGTTTTGGCTTATTTATTTGTTAAGCTTGTTGCACTCTTCACTAATTAGACTTTAAGCTACATGAGGTCAGAGACTGAGCTTGTCCTGTTTAACCCCATATCCTTAACATCCTGAATAGTCACGTTTTGATGAGTGCTGGCTGATAGATAGACAAAGGGATGGAGGGGATGAATGGATGGAAGGATGAATGGGAAGATGGATGGATGGGTAGGTGGTTGGATGGATAGATGGTTGGATGGATGGGTAAATGACTGGGAAGACAGCTAGCTGGCTGTTTGGCTGAGTAGACAGATAGTTGGATGGATGCATACCTGGCGGGTAGATGAGTGGATGAACAGATGGAGTCTAATCGTCCTGGGGTGAGACCCTGAAGTCCCCCCTCTCTGAAGTGCCTCTCTGAAGACCCTGAAATGCCTCTCCCAGGTAGACCTCCCCTGGAGGCCCCACCCTAATGAGACTGGGGATCCAATTTAAGCACATGGAGAACTTCAGATGCTATTTCCTGTGTTGAGAAGTGTTTTGAAATATGACACTGACCTACCTTGAGGTTCTGTTGTACAAAAGGTCCCAGGTCCTCTGCCTTCTGACCTGGACACGTGTCCACATTTTTAGATCCTTCTACCATGTACAGGGTGGGCAGATGGCAGGGAATCTGAGGCGGGAATCAGCTTGAGCAACCAGATATGCTCAACCATGACCGGGTGTATCTGCGCCCTTCTGCTCTCAGCTCCAAGTCAAGTTTCTGGCATAAGAGCGGGTGGGAAGAGGAGAAACCTCCCGACTGATTCAGAAACTGTCTCTATTGAGTCTTGCTTCCCTTGCTTGCATTTTCTTTCATCACATTTGCATCTGCCGAGGGGAGGCCTGAGCCTGGAGCCACCAGTCCAGGCTACCACCCGACCGCCCACCGTGGGTAACTGGCCCGAGGCTGCAGCGGTCCCCAGACCTCTGTGTCTAACTTGAACCTGGAAGCAGGCTAATGAGTGCCCAACTGGTGTGAGGCCACACTGAGGCATGCAAGCCCCCTGGACGCTCTTCACCACTCACCCAGAGGACCAGAGGTCAGCCTCTCACTTCAACATGCACTCTAGAGCTGCCCCTGCCAGGCCTGGGAGACGATGGTGTGCGGGGGCTCCAGGCTGCCTCACTGCCCACCCTCCAATGCCTCTGCCAAGCTCGCGTCTGGATAAGGTGAGCTGGGGGCCGTGGCAGGATCCCACAGGTGGGCCCCCTGTGCCCCTTATGGAAAAGCTCAGAGGCACTGTGGTAACCAAGGCAACGTCCTTGCTCCCACCTCCCAGCACCTAGTACGGGGCGGTGGTTCTGTCCTGATGGAGAATATGGCCTCTCAGCCTCACCCATCTTCTTCAATCCCAGGCTTGTCCCTGGGCTGGCCTGGGGTGGTAAGGAGCTTCACCCTGGGAGAAGGGGTTCTGAAGGCATGAGCTGTGTACTCTGATGGCCTCAGACACTCATGCGGCTGAGGGCCAGGTCCTTAAGTTGCCCCCTACCCCCGCCATCTCCTCTCCAGTTTCCGCCTGCCAAGCGGAAAATGACAGCAGCGTTCCAGGGGGCTGGCAGGGTCACTGGTCAGTAGCGCTGTGATCCATGCAAGGTGGCTGGCACATGGCAGGAAGTAAACAAACAGAATGATCGTCATTCTGATTTCTTTCGTGGCAACACCGCGTCACGTGGGGTCCACATGGGGCCTGTTTAACTCCTTCCTGTGGGAGAGGACAGCTGGCTTCTAAAGTGCCGTCAAGGCCAGAGTTTCTACCATCTGCTCAGCGGCCACCCTCTGAGCCAGGTGTGGCCAGCAGGTACCTCCTCTGCGGTCCTGGGTACTGGCCCACAGCTGGTACCCGGCACACAGGGAGAGCCCAATCCTTCATCTGCGGCCATAACGGGGATGCTGACCCGGCCCCCGTCTCGGAGGTCATCTGGCCCAACCTTCTGTGACATTCCACCAAGACAATGCCTGCCCTGCTTGACTTCCTCCTGAGATGGGGGGAGGCTCTCTGTTGCTGCTGAATAGCCAGGATGGCTCCACATGTCCGCTGTAGGCCGAGCAGCAGCAGACAACCTTGTGGCTCTCTGGACCTGTTCTCACTCACAGAACATGTGGCCCAGCCCGCCCAGCCCCAGGGTCTTCCCTCCTCCCACCTCAATCAAGTCAGGCCCCTCATGGCTCCTCTGTGGGGAGGCAGCCCAGCCCGTCCCGAGCACTGAGCGTGCGTACACATCCACCCTCACACACACACACGCCGAGGGTGGCCTGCTGGCTACTCTCCACTGGTGGCGGATCTCATGGGGACATGGCTCTGCCAAGGCCACAGCCTGTGGGTGAGCCACGCCTGGCCCTCCCAGCTCTCAGAGGCCCCCTCCCCTCAAAGCCCCGCGCCCAGCCTAGATGGCTCCAGGTCAGCATGGCAACAGCTCCGGGTGTTTCTGGGGCCTCAGGCACCCCTCCCTGCTAGAAGGAAGGCCAAGTGTGACAGCGTGCTGGCCGTGACCATGGGCCCAGGGTCCACTTTGACGGGCGGCCTCCTGCTAAGGCACAAACAACTCATCTGATCCAGATAGAGACTCATCGGCAGAAGCCCAGGGCAGGCCTGACTCCCTGGAAACCATCGCTTCTCTGAGCTCCCTTTCTGGATTGTGCTGGCAGCCAAACTGCTTGGCTTTTCAGGTCAGGAGGTGGGCAGTCTCAGCAAGGTCTGAAGAGCCCAAAAGCCCCCCAAAAGGGGACTGGCTGCTCTGCTTGGAATCACATTTCTGTCCCAGCACATCTTATTTATGAGAGAAAGGAGGCTGGGATAGGGGAACCTTAGAACCAGTGGTTCCCCGCCTAGGTATATGCACAAAAGAACTGGAAACAAGTGTTCAAAAAAAATACTTGTACACAAGTGTCCACAGCAGCCTATTTACAACAGCTGGAAGGTGGAAGCAGCTCAAGTGCCCGTCCACAGATGAATAGATACACAAAATGTGGTCCTTCCCCATGACAGAATACTGTTCATCCTCAAAAAGGAAGGTTATTCTGACATCTGGTATGACACAGATGCACCTTGAGGACATTTATGCTCTGTGAAAGAAGCCAGACATAAAGCGGACAAACTGCGGATGATTCCACTCACAAGAAGGCCCCCAGGGTGGTCAGATTCTCAGACAGAAAGCAGGATGGTGGTGGCCATGTGCTGGGGGAGGGGTGGGGAGCCAACGTTTAATGGGGACAGAGTGTCAGATTGGGAAGATGAGAGTTTTCTGGCAAAGGATGGCGGGAACTGTTGCACAGACCATGAACGTACCTGATGCCACCAGGCTGTGCACTCAGACACGGTTATGATGGCATCACTGACTCGAAGGACACTAGTCTGAGCACACTCCGGGAGATAGCAAAAACAGGGAGGCCTGGCATGCTGCAGTCCACAGGGTCGCGAAGAGTCGGACACGACTGAGCGCCTGAACAACTACCGCGCCACTGAGCTGTGCTGACATGTGGTTACGACGGTAAAGTTTACGTTACTTGCATTTTGCACTGAAGGTGAATGTCGCTCAATTGTGTCCGACTCTTTGCGACCCCGTGGACTGTACAGTCCATGGAATTCTCCAGGCTAGAATACTGGAGAAGGGGTAGCCTTTCCCTTCTTCAGGGGATCTTCCCAACCCAGGGATCAAACCCAGGTCTCCTACATTGCAGGCAGATTCTTTACCAGCTGAGCCACAGGGAAGCCCAAGAATCCTGGAGTGGGTAGCCTATCCCTTCTCTAGTGGATCTTCCCAACCCAGGAATAGAACCGGGGGTCTCCTGCATTGCAGGCAGATTCTGTACCAACTGAGCTATCAGGGAAGCCCACTTGTATTTCACCTCAATAAAAAATTAGAGAAAAAAAAGGATGAAGCACTGACACAAGCCACAGCATGGATGAACCTTGAAAATATTCTACTAAGTGAAGAAGCCATTTGCAAAAGTGCTACACACTGCAGGATTCCATTTCTGGTAGATGTCCAGAACAGGCAAGTCCCTAGTGACAGAAAGCAGACTGGTGGCCGCAGGGGGATGGGGCAGGGAAGGATGGAGACTGCTTCATGGGTTAGGGGGCTTCTTTTCCGGGCAACAGAAATGCTGTGGAACCAGATAAAGGTGATGTTGTTTAGCTGCTAAGTCATATCCAACTCTGTGACTCCACGGACCATAGTCCCGCCAGGCTCCACTGTCCATGGGATTTCCCAGGCAAGAGTACTGGAGTGGGTTGCCATTTCCTTGACCAGGGGATCTTCCTGGATCAGGGATCGAACCTGTGTTTCCTGCACTGGCAGGCAGGTTCTTTACCGCTGAGTCCCCAGGGAAGCCCAATAAAAGCGATGGTTGCACAGCACTGTGAGGGCACTAAATGCTGCTGAATTGGGCGCTTTATGGTCACGTTGCTGCTGCTGCATCACTCCAGTTGTGTCTGACTCTGTGTGACCCCACAGACAGCAGCCCACCAGGCTCCCCTGTCCCTGAGATTCTCCAGGCAAGAACACTGGAGTGGGTTCCCATTTCCTTCTCCAATGCATGAAAGTAAAAAGTGAAAGTGAAGTTGCTCAGTTGTGTCCGACTCTTAGGGACCTCATGGACTGCAGCCTACCAGGCTCCTCCATCCATGGCATTTTCCAGACAAGAGTACTGGAGTGAGGTGCCATTGCCTTCTCCAATGGTCACCTTAGGTTATGGAAATTTTAACTCAGTAAAAACAAACACATGAAACCAGGTTCCACCCCTAGGCAGACGAGCATTAAGACCCCACTGAGAGAGTCTGGGGAGAACCAGGGGCGGGGGTCCAGATCCTTCCCCCGCCCGGAGCTTCTCAGGTGGGGTGGGCAGGGAACTCCAGACGGGGCCCCTGGTTGGTCCTCACTGAGCCCCCCACCCCCACCTTGTCCAGTAAGAGTCCTTAGCCTGGGTGGGGGGACAGAGAAACTTCATGCTTGGTGACACTCAGAGCCGGAGAAGTTGACGCAGCAGTGGGAACACGGGCCAGAAGTGCCACTCCCTCCCAACTCTTCCTGGAGTCGTGGTCTGAAACAGCGGCTCCCCCTCACCCAGCAGGACCCCAGTCTGCCTCCGCGGCCCCCAGAGCTAAAAGGCAGAGGTGCCAGGACCCAAGGAAGGGCTCCCTGCATTACATGAGTGTGTTTCTGCTGCAAAACCTGAACCCCTGGCCTGTGCCACAACGCTCTCTGCAGGAACCAAATGAGCCACTTCTGAAGGAACCAGAAAGCAAACCCGCCCCTCTGGCAAGGTCTGCCAGCTTTTGGATCACCAGGATGAGCCCTCTTCTGACCAAATCTTCGACTCGGCAGCTGGAGGAGCGGGGAAAATGCAAATAACGTGGAAGCGGAGGCTACTCTCCTGGAGGAGCCGCCTCCAGGCTCCTGCAGCCCAGCAAGGTCATCTTGCCCACTTGTTCTGCTTTCCCCTCAAACAAGGCCAGGTTTGCCTCCTCCTCTCCCCTGGCCGCTCCATCCGTGAGCTCCAGCCTGACTGTGAGCCGTGGGCAGCCCAGAGACCACTTCTCGAGTGGGTCCTCTGGAAGATGGTGGTCTCCATCATCCCAGCCCATGTCCACAGGGGTGAGGGTGGGGCACTGTGACAGGGGTCACACAGAAGGAATCAAGCCAAGGACCCGAGTGCTCCATGCAGGATAGTCCAGCGCCTTCCTGACACCTCCAAGCATCTTTGAACAGAGGGGGCCTAGCAGGAGGAACCACTAGAGGAGGATGCCTCTTACCTGGAGGCATCAAAGCTGTTGTAGGAGCCAACTGTGTAGTGCCGGAAGAGCTTATTGCTGCAGTCTGCACGAGTTTCTGCACAGAGAGGGAAGAGAGACATCATTTAGAAAGTCACGGTCCCCAAATACCTGAAACCACGAGAGGCTGGCCAGACTCCCGCGTTTGGCTGATCTCGGAAGCGTGGGATCTGCTTCTCCTGGAGAAAGATCTGGGAGAGAGATGAGGCCTAGCTCTGTGGCCTAACTTTGCAAAGTGTGGGGGACGCTGATGAACGCCAAGGATGACTGCTGGAGAGTCCCGTGCTCCGGTCCCCATGGAGGCTGAATCCCAGGGTCCCCAGGTGGCAGAGGATGTGCTCTGCAAAGATGACAGGGCTGTGCAGGTCCCAGTGGGAGCAGTGGCGGCCCACCCGGCACATGGAACCTGCTAGAACGGTATTCTCAAGTGATGCTGCCAAGCCATCCAGCAAACCTGAGAACCTGTGGATGACTGCTTTGGGGGAAAAAGAATGTTTATTGCTATTTTGCTGATTATCATTGTGTGTGTGTGTTCAGTCACTCAGTGGTGTCCAACTCTTTGCGTCTCCATGGATTGTAGCCCCACTCCCCCGCCCAGTCTCCTCTGTGAGTGGGATTTCCCAGCAAGGATATTGCAGTGGGTTGCCATTTCCTTCTCCAGGGGATCTTCCCAACCCAGGGATCGAACTCGCATCTCTTGCACCTCCTGCATCAGCAGGTGGATTCTTTACCACTGTACCACCTGGGAAGCCCCTGCTTATCGTCACTTTCTCCTAAAACAAACAAAACCCAAACAGACATGATACGCTCCTAATTAAGCCCCTGCTTATCATTACTTTCTCCTAAAACAAACAAAACCCAAACAGAAATGATAAGCTCCTAATTAAGTCCTCTGCTTATTCCTCTTACTCAGCAGAGTTCAAGGTAAATTTCATGGGAAATTATATGAATGGTGTAGGCTTAATTGACATCTCAGAGCTGGAGGGGGAACAAACCCACAAAGCACAAATGCAAGAAATATGGCTGCTTCTGATTTATTGTTCAGATATTTTCCCCCACAAACCTCCTGCATACCCTCTTTCCCAAACCCTAGGAAAAATACAGAGAAATTTTGCAGTTGGCTTCAGGAGAATGGCTCAAATCTCATGTAAACCCTTGTAACTGTTGTCCGTTTCCCTGACCCCACGTTTCAAAGCAAATGTAACTTTATCCAAACCCAAAAGCACATTTCCAGTGGAAACGTGAACAACTGCAAGGGCGTTGAGAAGGGTATGCCTGGTAACAGCTGACTCCCCTCAGGCCCAGAGGCAGCTGATGCAGCAAAAATACATACCCCCTTCTATTAATATAAAGTGTGGTGTTGCCTTTGGGGGAGCCGAGAGCAGCAGGTGGCCAGCTTAGGACTACATTTCCCAGCACCACCTGCAGCAAGGCATGGCCACGTGACCAGCTCTCACCAATGGAACTTGAGCACACGCCACTGCAGGTGGGGAGGGGAGGGGTGTGTGTGTGTGTGTGTGTGTGTGTCCCTTCCAAGCTTGGCTTCTATGGAGGCCAGGGAGATCTCCAGGCCCTCTCTTGCTGCTTCTCCCAGCTCAAAGCTAGGACTCCCAGGCCCGAGAGGATGATGGGATCCTCAAGGACTCCTAGCAATGCCTGGGTCTCTGTGCGTCAGCTGTGAAAGTGGGCAGCAGACCTGTCCTGCCTTGCGCTACACTCAGGAACGTAGATGTCACAGCAGCTAACACTGCCTTAAAGGCACTCTGCGACTCGGCTCCCCCAGCCTTTCCCATCATGCCACCCAAGGCTCCAATGATACACAAGTTACAACTCACTGGATCTCGTTAACAGTTGCATCCCCATCGTGGTCCCTGATGCCGAGCACTGACTGGGTCCCAGGCACTGTTCCAAGTGCTGCTCTTGTGCCCACTAATCTGCCCGTCACGGCCCCTGGGGAGCGGGTCCATGTGCCACTCTGCAGGTCCCGCCAAGTCCAGCCAAGGGTGGCTCCCCTGCTTTCGCTCCATCTCACGCCACCCTTCCTGTCCCCGTGTGTCCTCACCGTGGAGTGAGCCACTCGCTTCTGCTTGGCATTTGTCTCTGCTCTGTCATCACTGTCCTTGGGGCAGGCTGGGATGTGGGACCCCTCACTGCAGTGTTTGCACCTGGACAAACGTTTCCTTGAGTGACAGATATAAAGAAACTCTAAGGGACTCAAAACAAACACATGCATATGTGCAGTTGGGGCAGATTCTGGACAAGATACAAAAATATCAAAAAGCCCTATGGCCCCTTCCGAGGAACAGGGAGCAAAAACAGGTACCACGCGTGAAGTCTGCACACACAGCACCACCGAGGGGGTGGGCAGACCCCCTCAGTCCCTCCTTTGGCCCAACTCACCCACCCACCCCTACGCTCACCCCACTTAAGGGACCAGCTCGCTCCCCTAATGAGAGCAGCAAGGGAGTGAGTTTCTGGTTCTCTGTCCCTCGTGGGGCAGCATGCATCCCAGTAAAGCCTGGCCTGATTCCTCATCTGGCCTCTTTATCAATTTCTGTTGAGTAAAGACTCCAGGAACCTGAGTCTGTAACATCTCTGTCCTTGCTAACATCTATTGAGTCCCTTCCCAGGGTCACGATTTGTGCCCATCCAGGCTCCTACTTGTTGGTCACAGAAGCCTGGTGAGGGAGGTAAGACTGCTGGACCCATTTTACAGATGGGTCTGCTGAGAATTGCCGAGGCCAAGGCACACTCCTGCTAAACAACAGGGCTGGGTTGGGTCCCCGGCCAGCAGTCGGGCTCCAGGGCCAGGCTGAGAACCAGCAGACCACACCAACGGGTGCCTGGTGAGGGCTAAGTGCCCTCCTGATGCTTAAAGGCAGGGATCTGGTCTTAGTTCTCTCTGTATCACCTCTGGTGTCTAACTCTTGGCAGACATGCAGTGTCGAAGCTGGCAGACCTAATCCCAACAGTCCACCGTAAATCAGCAAACAGAAACACACTGCACACAGCCGGAGGGACCCGGGGGGCAATGGTCCAGCCGGGCCGACACGGGTCTGCTGTGCTTGGCAGCCAGACCACGTGTGCGCAGGTATTCCCCGTCCTCCTCTCCGGCGTCCTGCTCCACACACATGCTCATGTCTAATTACCATTTCTCAGGGCCACCTGGAGGCCAGGCCCTGTGCCCTCCATGCTCAGATTAGAAGGGCTCAGAGCTGGTGGGGCCTCTGCTCTCTGGGGCTCAGGATCTTGGGGGTGGGGTGGGGATGCTGGGTCAGGCCAGCCCTGTGACATGCAAGCGGGGCAACACACTCCCCAGGCCCTGCAGGATAAGCCGGATTAGAACCCGTTTGTGGGGTTAAGCAACCCAGCTCAGGAAACCATTGAAGGACTGTGAGGATGAGCTGTTAACTGTTATTACAATTGCTTATTTCCTGTTGCTTAAGCCCCACCTGCAGGCTCTGTGCTGGTTGTCTAGGGAACTGCGGGGCTCTGAGAGCTGGCTGGACCCGGCTGCTGGCTTAGGTCACAGGTTCCAGGTCACAGGAGCGGAGCGTGTAGTCAAAGTGTGTGTGTGTTGTGTGTGTACGTGTTTACCAGCGGAAACAAATGTTTCAGAAAGAGACAGTTTCTAGATCAGCTAGCCAGAGCTTCCCAGAGTTTGGGATTTTGTGGACCAAGAAAATCTTAGACAAGAGAGAGAATGATGTAGACTAACATGAGATTTACCAAGTTTTTAATCTGGCCTTAAAAACAATGGGTTCCCTTCCACTACCACAATAGTTTTATAAGAGAAAGGGGAGCTTTGGTGATCATATTATCTCTGACTGCTTTGTGAAAAACTCCGCCTGCATGGACATTCCCTACCCTCTGGCTTCTGGACACAGTTAGATTTCTGATCTGAGATATGGCCCTGAGGGACAGCAAAGGGGTCCATCACCATCATCACCTTTACCATCACCAGTGCTACCATCATCAGCCTCAGCATAGCAGCAGCAGCATCTTTACCATCACTACTGTCATGATCAGGACCACACCACCATCATCTTCACCACCATCATCACATCTTCATCCCATAGTCACACCCGCCTACCACCATCATCATACGTTCATCACATCATCTTTACCATCACCACTGTCATGACCATCAGGACCACACCACCATCTTCACCACCGACATCATCACCATTACCACCTCCATCATCATCACCACTACCACCCCCACCAGCATCACCATCATCACATCATCATCTTTACCATCACCACCATCACCACTACCATCATCACCAGTTTACTATGATCATCATCTTCATCACAGACTCATCTTCATCACCACCATCAATCACCACATCCCTATTATCACCATCACCATTAACATCATCCCATCATTGCTGTCATCACTGCAGCTCTACTAAATTAGCTCTTTTTTTTTTCAGTAAATGAAGTCTTCCACCTTATTTGGTCTTCCTGCAGCAGCCAGGGCTAAGAGGACTTTTTGCTGCTGTTTTACATAAGTAGCAGAGTGCCATGATGAGGGATGTGGGCTCTGAGGCTACACTGGCCTGAATTCAGAGCCCAGCTCTGCTGTTTACTGGCTGAAGGTTGCCAGACTCTTCATTTGTAAAGTGGGGATAATAACAGTTCCTACTCACAAGGAAGTGACTGAGAAGTAAATGAATTAACACATGGAAAATGCTGCAACAGTGCTTGGCAAGTGGGAAGCACTCTATTATCTGGTTCCTCCTGTGCATGTAGGATTAGGGTCCTCTGCTCCTCAAGGAGGCCTCCAAGGTCACACATCCTGTGAGCGCAGACCCCCAGCGTTGTGCCTCTGGAGCCTGGCTGAGAGTTGCCAACAGCTGTTGTGTTTCCAAACATCCACACGTATTCTAAGTGCTTTATCTTCATGAGCTCAATACTGTTACTGCTCCTGACTGACAAGTGAGGAAGGTGAGGCTCAGAGACGTTGAGTGAGCTGCCTGAGGTCACCCAAGCCACGAGGCTGTGAGCCTCGTGGGTCAGCATCCTCTTGGGTCCTTGGGAGGAGGCATCTTTACCAGCAACCCATCCATGAGCCACAGAGGGGCAATGGCCTTTTTTCTGAGATGTTCTGAAGTCTGGAGGCTGCAGAAGGTGATCTTGGCCATGAGGTGGGAGGACTCAGGCTGTGGGGAACCAGCCTCTGAAGGCAGCCCACGCACAGCAGGAGGCGGGGCTGAGAGCTGGCCCAGGGACAGAGGGACATGCAGGCCTGTTGCTGAGAATCCCTGGATTTTCGCTTCTGGTGGTCATGAAGGCTATTCATTCAGGATTTCTGGCTTTATTCCCTCTGGGTGTGTGCTTGGATGGATCCTCAAAACTCGTTTTGTCCAAATGAGCTTTCCCAAAACTGACTCATGTCACTTCCTAGATAGATGGAACATATAGCTCCCAATCCAAGATGCCTCCACCCCCAGCCCCCTTCACCTCCACACTGCTTCTTTGCCTGTGGGCATGGCAACCAAAATGTCTGAGATGATGGTTCTAAGAACCTGGGTCCCCAAGTGTGCCCTCTGGGATGCATGACAAACAGGCGGTCTGAGTGGGAAAGAAATCTTTGTGGTTTCAGGCCACTGAGATCAGAGGCGTGTTTGTTACTGCAGCTTTCCCAGGATATGCTGACTGATGCGGGCCACACATGGTCTTCTCTGTCATGAAGTCAGTACACTCCATGTTTTGCTCAAGCCTGGCAGAACTGGCTTTCTGGCAACCAAGAGTCCTGGCCAGGGTAGAAAGGGAGACCAGACAAGATCAAGGCAGAGGCTGAGTTTGGCCCCTGTCTGGGAGGATGCCTATTCTTTCTAGAATAAAGTGGAAAATCACCCAAGATGTGATAGGAACACACTCCATTGGACATGGAGAGAGCTTAGCAGGCATCACAGGCCTCTGTGAGTATCAGAGAGGGAAGCCTCTCTGCTTATGAAAAGGGAGGCCGAAAAACTAATCACCTAAGCAGGAACTAGTGATTCATGTTTCCTAAACCACACAGAAGCTTCTTGAAGTGAATGGTTCACAACCAGGCCCACCCCCTGGTCCAGTTTCAGGATCATTGCTTCATATGGGAACATCGAGTCCCACTCAGCTTGGAGGCCAGCGGTCACTACCACTCTAGTCTGAATAACCATCATCTTCTGAACCTCTACATAGAATGAGCTTCAGAAAATGTATTAGGTGACACCACTCTTCTGCTTACCATTCTCCGACGGTTTCCCAATGAAATCAGAGCTGCCTCTGCCTCCTTGTGCCCCTGAGGACACAGGTCTGTTGTGATGAGGCCCCCTCTGCCTCTGAACCCTCCTCTCTGCTCACTCTTCCCTCTTGGATCACTCCACTCCTCTCTATCAGCCTCCTCTTGGGCTCCCCTGGCAGCTCAGATGGAAAAGAATCTGCCTGCAATTCAGGAAACCTGGGCTTCGATCCCTGGGTCGGGAAGATCCCCTGGAGAAGGGAACAGCTACCCACTCCAGAATTCTCACCTGAAGAATCCCACAGAGGAGCCTTGTGGGCTACAGTCGATAGGGGTCACAAAGAGTTGGCCATGACTGAGCAACTAACACTTTCTTTTCTTCCTTCAACCTGATGAGCTCATTGGCACCCCGCGGCCTTTGCACTTGCAAGATTCTCTCTGGGACATTTCTCCTGCACCTCAAAGTTCACTGCACTGCTGGGTCCCCAGCTCCTACTACACAGCCTGGCACACAGTAGGTGCTCAACAGCTGTGGAGTAACCAGGCCAAGGGGGGAAAAGCCCATGTTTATGGGACCCTTTGTTCTCATCCAGCGTTGGCACAGCCACCTCCCTGGGTGTGAAACTGGGACAAGTTGAGGACACTGCACAGAAGTCTGAGTTTAATTCTGACACCAGGGAGTGGAAACGGCCACCCCGCAAACCGAGAAACCAGAGTCCTGGCCTTGACCTTGGGGGCAACACCCTGCGACCTCTCCCCGCAGCCCTGGACTCTCATTTTCTCCACTATCAAGCCAGACATTTGGATGAAATGCACCCAGAGCCGCTGGGCCTTCTCAGGGTGACCCATCCCTCTCCACCACCCATGAGATGGGGGACCAAACCCCCTTGCCTGGAAGAGGGCCACAAAGTGATCAAGCTGGTGTGCCCTGAAAGCTTTTCTTGGAATATGGCCTAGAAAAATCCACATTGAGAGGAAAAAAAAAAAAGACACCTAGAAATTCCATTCCCTATACCTCTTGTGACTCGTGAAAGGGAGTGACAGATTGCATGACGAAATTCAGATTGTCAGCATCTAAAATAGCCCTTCCCGTAGAGCTGCCGGGAGAGGATCCCCCCCGCTCTGTGAGGAAGCCGGGGAAGGTCTCGTGGCCTCTGGGCCCTGAGTGTCACTGTTCCTGGCAAAGGAAACAAGAAGGGGAACTGTCTCAGAGAAACTGGTCAAGACTCTGAAAGGTCAAAAAAGGACTCAAGGTGTGGTGTGGGGACAACGTGGGCTGTAGGGGGAAATGGCTGTGGGGAGAGGGTGAGAACCCCAAAGCAGGGCTGAGGCCGCAAGAACGCCAGGCCCAGACCCCGACCTGGCTCCCACATGGGGTGGTCCCTTCGCTCGTGAGTTGCTGTGGACAGGAGAGGCAGGGAGGGAAGGCTGCGTCTAGACAAGGCAACGTGAGCTTCAGTCCTAGAGAGCGGCATGGCCCTGGGCAGGAAATAGCCTCTCCAAGCCTCAGTTTTCTCATCTGTAAAATAGGGCCAGCAGCAGAATGGACCTTACAGCCTTGTGGGGAGGGTGAAATGCCATTCCATGTCCAACACCCTTCCCAGTGTTGGACACCTCTCGCGAGTTTTAAATCAGACACTGTTCAGGCTACACCCGAGCTGGTGAGCCAAGGGCAGGCTCCAAACCACAAGGAGGAAAGAAATTACCGACAGGGATGGAGAGAGAAATAACTTCTCTGCTTTAAAACTGACGATGCCCATGGGCTCCATGCAGTGGAGGACCATAGACAGGAGTGTAGGAAGAAGCCTCGGTGGGCACAGGTGGGCCGGCTGGAGGCAGGTGTGTGTGAGGTGGTGGGCTGGTGTCTCGAGTTCACCATCACTTCCCACCTGGGCCAGACCCCAGGGCTCATGAAAGGAGGCAAACCAGCGTGAAGGGCTGGTGAGCCCACGCAGTGCGGGGGTCGTGGGGGGTTAGCAGGGAGCTCAGCGCCCAGCGCCACCACTATGGTCACAGCACTGGGCTGACAGGTGCCCACCCCACCACTGGGCACGGAGGTAAGGCCTCACCTCCAAGGACCACTGTCTGAGGGGTGCAACTTTGACCTGAAGCCACTTCTCATGAGCAGCTGGGCTCCCGCACTCGGTCACTACATCAGCTGCAGACCATGGATCCAACACCTTCTGGGAGCCTGATACAGGCCTCATGGAAGAGGGGAAGGAAAATAGGGACCCTGCTCCTCGAAGACAGCTGGACTTCATCCCACACCCCCACTACAGTTGGGGGATTAGCTCCCTGTGGCTGCTATAACAAGTGACCATGGATCTACCTGCCAAGAACAACAGGAGACTATGACCTTGCGACTCCGTAGCTCAGGATCCTCGGAGGGGTCTCAGCAGCTAGGATCACACAGCTAGGTGTGGCGGGGTTCCTGCCCATGGGAGGCACCAGGGGTGAGTCTGTCGCTTTGCCTTTTCTGGCTTCTAGAGGCTTCCCCATTCCTTGGCTTGTGGTCCCTGCCCCCACCTCCCAAGCCGGCACTGTGGGTCAAACCCTTAAATCCCCATCACTCTGATTCTGAAGTCTGTGTCTCCCTCTTCTAATTTAAGGACCCCTGGGACCCAGATTCATTGCCCCTCATCTTAAAGTCAGTCGACTACCAACCTTCTTTCCATCTGTGACCTTCCTTGCCCTTGGCCATATATCCGGACACAATTGCCTGTTCCAGGGATCAGGGTACAGACATCTCTGGCCATCACCTGCCCACCATGACCACGGAGAGACCGTCCCTGCAGGACAGCACAGTGGGGCCAAACTCGCTTGGAACACTGTTTAAACCCCTCAGTTAAGGAATTCGGAATCCCACTCTCAGGTCAAAAACTCCCCAGGAGAAAGAATAGTATTCTAGCAAGGGTATTTCTCTGTTTGCAGCTATAAGAAAGAGCTTATGTCAGTGTATGACTCGGCAGAATCGCAGCGACCCAGGAGGGCGCCGGCTCCTCTGACCCTCAGCCTCTCCTTTGTGTTGTGTTTCTGTTGTTCAGTTGCTATGTTGTGTCTGAGTCTTTGTGACCCCACGGACTACAGCACACCAGGCTTCCCTGTCCAACACCATCTCCCAGAGCGTGCTCGAACTCATGTCCATTGAGTCGGTGATGCCATCCAACCATCTCATCCTCTGTCGCCCCCTTCCCCTCCTGCCTTCAATCTTTCCCAGCATCATGATCTTTTCCAATGGGTCGGTTCTTCACATCAGGCGGCCAAAATATTCAAGCTTCAGCATCAGTCCTTCCAATGAATATTCAGAATTGATTTCCTTTAGGATGGACTGGTTGCATCTCCTTGCAGTCCAAGGGACTCTCAAGAGTCTTCTCCACAGTTTCAAAGCATCAGTTCTTCAGTGCTCAGCCTTCTTTATGGGTCAACTCACATGATGACTAGAAAGACCATAGCTTTGATCATATGGAACTGTGTTGGCAAAGTGATGTCTCTGCTTTTTAATAAGTAAAGGGAGATCAGAGGCTCGACCTGTGCCCGAGTCCCTTCGGTGAACAGAACCAGCCTCTGGACAAACAGCAGCCCTTCCCCCAGAGGCCTGCAGCCCCGCTGCTGCGGTCAGGTGCTCTACCCCTGAAGTGCCTTGGTTTCGGTGGTCCAGGCCCCCTCCACAGTGGGCTCCAGCACCAACACACACCTGAGTCCCTGGTTCTCTTTACTGCCAGCTCTCTGGAGGATGCACACGTGTGCTGTGTGTCATTAGCTCTGTTCTTGCCCAGCCCTGGGAAGACCAGCTCTGGGCTCATCCACCTGGGTAAGGGCCATCAGAAGTTTTCAAAAACTTGCCAAGAATTCACTTTTGAGTGGGTGTGGACGGGTGGGCATGGGGAGTGCCAGCCATCACCAGTCCTTAGGGTCCCCAGAACACGCTGGAACCACGCAAGAGCCAGACCTCCAGACGCCAAAACCCAAAGGCAAAGGATGGTGCCGAGACTCGGCTGGTCTCTAGCTCTAGGATGAACAGAGAGCCCTGCAGAGGACCGGATACAGCACGCCTGGGTTCTCCTTAGTCGTCCCAGCCTGCTGCCGACTGCAAGACGACAGGAACACCTGGAGGACGGGCAGCAGCCGCTCGGCTGAGGGAAGGCGGGGCTGCTCTTATGGCTGTGACTTCAGGAAGCAGTCTTCCTGCACCACGCCAGGTGCAGCTGCAAAGCCCCCACAGAGCCCAGTGGTAGCTGGGCTCAGGGGGCCCACCTGCCAAGGCCTGCCAGCACCAGATTCACCCACCCCACCTCGGGAGAGATGAGCCCACTCGCTGGGGAGCCAAGGGAGGGGGCGGGCAAGGGCCATGGCTCAGCCAGGATGCTCTGCGTACATGAGCAGGAGGACTTAGAGCGGCAGGGAGGCCGGACCTCCGGAGCAGAGCTTGAGGACAGGGCATGGGCAGAGGCGGGGTGAGGATCCCAGGGCATCATTGCCACCTTCACGGTCCTGATCTGTGCAGACACCCGTCACCCACCATCACCATCACAGGTGACCCCCAGGGGCCGCAGTGCATCAGCCACCCTGCGCCCTCAGCCGTGGTACCCGCAGTGCGACTGTGCAGGCGAGGCTGAGCGGCAGCTGGGATCCCCACCTGGAGTCCCTGTTGGGAACTGTTAGGCGGGTCGATCCCTCTGTGCTCCCCAAGTCTGCGGCCTCCACCCATCACTGCCCCCCACACACAACCTCAAGACCCCTCCCTCCCCGGGGAGCACCTCCTCTTGGGTCCCGCTTGACTGCAGGCTTTCCCTGCCCATCGAGGGGAATTGCAGGGAAAGGCAGGTTGTCCCATCCACTGCCCCACCCTGCTGGCACGCTCTGCCCCGTGCTTCCTCCTCACCAGCTCTCTCTGTTGGCCACTTCCCACCTTCCCAGTTTCTTTCCCTCCAAGGGACTGAGGAGGCCAAAAACAAACATCCCCAGGCTCCTCCCAGGGGAGGCCGTGTGACTGGGTCTCGGCCAATGAGGCGGGAGCCAGCATCTGCTGGGAGGGGCTTCCTTTCCCCAGACCAGGTTCCCCAGGGCACGCCCCCTTTCCCACCTGCACTGTGGAAGTCTAGCCGCTCCGCCCTTCCCGGGAGGGAGGAAGAGACCAGGCCTGGCCCCTCCCTCCTGTTGGGTGGGACAAGAAAAGCCCCATGCATTAGGTGCATTAGGGTAGCGGTTCCAAGGGTTCCGTTTCTGGATGCCAACCTAGGATCGTCCTGACACGTCTTCTCTGGTTTAATCAACGACTGCATCATGAACCAGATGCTGTTGTTCCAGGGGCAGAAAAACCAACGCACAGAGACGTTAAGCAACGATCCCAAGTCACACAGCTCTTGAGGGACGGCCGGACCGGCTGTCAGGCTGCTCTCTGAATGTCTCTGCTGTTGCCTCCCGCGGCTCCACGAGGCTCAGCCAGAACACCAGACACAACTGGACCATTTTCAAGGGGCTCAACCTGCGGGTGGCAGAGCTGGGACCCTAGCCCAGCTCAAGGGCATGGCTCACACTTGAGTCCCCTTCATCACGTTTGTACAAGACAAGCCTTCTAGATGAGTCATTCCGTAAGGGAGATGCTTTATGATGCTGCTGCTTTGAAAATCACTAGGGAATGCAGGAAACCTGGACCTCCGGTTTTCACATTCAGGAGCCCTGTCTGAGGATGAGTGGGACCTGCAGGGTGTGGGGACACCTGAACGGATGCCTCCCACCCAGGCCCCCGGCGCTGTGACAGAGGTCTGAGGCTCTGCTTTACCCACCTCTCTCCCCATCTTGCCGCCCTTGGGCCAAGGGAAGCTGGGGCTCCACTCGGGGGAGGCCGAGTAAGCCAGGTTCCTGGCCACATCTCCCCATCTCCACCCTCCCAAATTGTCTGGACAAATGAATAAAGCTGCTGGCTGTCAATGAGTCACTTTCTACTCTACAGTAATTAGAAGGCTTAAAAAAAAAATCAGCCCAGGCGGCTCCGTGGAAGCATTTATACCAATCCATGGAGCGAGACAGGCAGTTTAAGTGGAAATTACAGTAAATGGAGGACTCGGAGCCTGATTGCATGTTGTTGCTAAGCGTGGCAGGAGCATCCATGCCAAGAAGGCTGTCCTCATCTCTCTCCATCACAGGGAGCACTCAGGGGCTGGGGGAGACCAAGCTGCCCTGGCCCAGTGGCCCAGGGCTGGCGTGACCATATGGAAGGGCAGGGTGCTTGAAAACACGCCAGGACCTGGGAGCCTCCTGGCACCGAATCCGGCAGCCAGGCCGTGGGAAGCAGCAGCCCTCCTCCCTCCGTCCAGCCAGGATACCTGGACCGACCCCCTCTGTGCTCCTTCCGTCCGTGGCCTCCACCATCACTGGCCCCTCCAACCTCAAGACCCCTCCCTCCCCAGGGAGCACCTCCTCTTGGGTCCCACTTGGCTGCAGCCTTTCCCTGCCCGTCAGAGTGCCTGGCATAGAACCGAGGTGCAGGGGAGCCCCCACTGGGGAGCCCCTCTCCCCATGCTGATGACGCCCCTCCCTCGAGGCAGGGTTCTTGGCCCCCTCCCCCTGGAGGGCCCCAAAAAGGTGACATGAGAGGCCCAAGGACACACAGGGTGTGAGCAGCGAGAGCTGGATTTAAACCCAGGAGCCGACTGGGGGCGGATTCTTTTTAGTTCCTTAAAATCTTTTTTAGGGACCCTGGCAGCTGAGGCTTAGTAAATAGGACATGAAGAAAAATGGGACCTGTTGAGCTCCAGGAAACCGCCCTGATCATGTGGGCAGGTCGCTGAGACATCCCAGCTTGGCCTGGACGCAGATACACCTTGAACACGGCACGGTTCAGGACCAAGGGAGTAACCAGATTCACCCTGGCAAGGACCAGGGGGTCCTGGGAGGCTTAGGGGGATCCAGGGTTAGGCGGCGCTAACAGATCGCACAAAGACCCAACCTGACAGTGACCTTACAAATGGCACCAGCCTCTCGGGTGCGCATTCCCTGAAACCCACCAACCTGCCCCCAAAGATGCTACAGGTCTGTGACAGACACTGAGGCTAGCAGGGGGGTGAGGACCAGCGGGTGAGACTTGGTGGGGGGGGGGGGGGGCGGGCGTTGCCGGAGCCTCAGCCATTCATGGCTCAATCTCTCCTTGCAGACCTCAAAGGGACCCCTGGGAGGTGGCAAGGGGGGGCCCTTCAAGGCTCGCTGAGCTCCCTGGCCAGAGCCCTCGAAAGCTAGCTGTGTCCCCTGTCCTCCACTTCTGGGAGTGAGAGGGCACAGTTGGCAACAACCTACAACCTACTGTAGAAGTTGAAGAAGGTGATGCAAGCTGAAATACAGATGGTGTCTTCTTGTCTTAGAGGCTACCATACCAGAGAAGCACCCAGTTCACTTGATTTAACACACACACGCGCGCGCGCGCACGCACACACACAGAACTAAAAAGCACACCAGTCACGCTTTCTTTGCAGAAGGGCAGGCTGGATGGGGAGGGAGCCACGCTGCCCCCTGTCCACTCTGGGGGAATGTGCCACACAGCTTGTCAGGGGGAACACACAGGAACTCTGGACACATTTATGCCTTTAAGCCACAGCGATTCACAGTGCAATCGCCCGCCCTTGGAACGTAACAACAGAGCTCACTAGGAATAGATGCTCCAGTTGGTCTTAACTCCCTGCACCTTCCCCCTTCCCCCGCCCCCCGCCCCCATGGCAGCTCGAAAGGACTCTGGAGAATCTGGAAAGGCCCCTGGGACATAACAGTATCCGAAATGCTCAAATCTGCCTGGGTGACTTGACGGCTACCTTGATTTTTCTCTTCTATCTTGGGAGCAGTAGAAAGCCAGTAGGGAAACAATAGCCTTCCCTGGTGAAACAGCACCACCAGAAATACAGTAATTCTCAAACACACCCAGCGCAGAGCCATCGCCTCCACAGCCAGCCACCCCATCTTGCCCAGCACCAGCCCCGGGGGGTCAAGAACAAAGTCTCACACGAGACCGCCAGGAGCAGGTTCAGGAGACCGCACCATACCTCCAAAATGAACTTTCTTCTTGAACCGGGAGTTTTCAGCCATCGTCTCTAACCTGGGTGTGACCATCTCACTCAGTCTGGTCCCGCTTCTGGTCCGGGTCCATGCGGAGCCCGCATCCACAAGGCCGGCCTCATCTACTATTGTCTGTTAATCCAAGAGAAAAAAAGTTGCAGCCCTCCAGGGTCAGAATTGCGGAACAAAAAGGGGAAAAAAAAAAAAAAGCAGAGAAGAAGGAAGATGGCTCCAAGTGTTTAATCCGCAGGGAGGTTTTCAGATTTTACTTTGGGAGACCGTACGTCGGGATCGGAGGAAAATTCGGTTCTTTGACACAAGTTGTAAGCTCCAGATTGGAGCCCGAATCCTTTCACTTCCCACTGTACCAGGGATGTTTTTTTTTTTCCTAGTGCTGGTTTCCCTGGCAATGCATCAGTCACTAGTCTAAATAAGTACGGATGAACATGCCTGGAAAACCAGTGCAATTATGCATGCCATTATCAGGGAGAGGAAAAATTATTCAACCCCGCGATTAGCTCGGGGCCAAGGTAACACTTAGCGCCTGCCGTCGTCCTTGTTCTGAGGAATCACTTTCTCATCTTGCCATCAGGGCTTTCTTGATCCCAGCGGTTTCTGAGCCCTGCCCTCTGCTGGGCGGACTGCTGGGTGAAGTCCATTCTGGCCATGCCACCGCGCAGAGCCAAGGTCAAAGACAGGGACAGGACCTCAGGGAAGCTGCTCTTGGCTGAAGGCACCCCTTGGGCCTTCCATTGGCCCCTGCATCCCTGGGGGAGGGGCAAGGGGGTCTTCAGGTGTTGGAGGGATTGGGGGGGCATGCACGCCCTCTGCACACTCAGCATGAGGGCTGGTAGGGAGCAGGCTGCAGGCAGGGCTTGCTATCGGGCAGGTGGCTGAGCCTGCCTCCTGAGCGACGCCCTCTCACCGGTGGGGTGGAGGCCAGGCTCTAGCTCCTTTATCTCATCTGTCATCAGCATCTTCCCTTAAATAGCTGCCATGAGTTCACTGTGTGGTCCGGGACAGGACCCCTCACCTCTGAGCTATAGGATCCTCGTGGGTTTGAAGGGCTGGTGACTCTCAGTCAATGTCCTTTGGATTCTCAGAGGCAGGCCACGTGGCCAGCAGACAAGCCGGAGTCAGGTCCCACATCCACCAACTGCATGGCTCAGGTCCAGCCTCTTATTTGTCAGACGGGGTGACGATAATGAATTATCTCACGCTAATTATCAATGAATTAAACCTGTTACTTATCACTTAAGTTAACAATTAATACATAAATTATTAAAATGGGATGTTGGGGTTGTGAATAATTTTGTTTCAGCACCAACGTGAAGAGCACAAATCCTCTGCTCCCTGAAGACCTGAGGCTGGATGCCGCCTGGTTCGAGGTGTGAGTTACCCTCAGAGTCCTGTCCACCCAAGCAGTGTTGGATGCCCCATGAAGACTCAGAGATGAGCACAGTGGCCCAGAGAAGTTAGGTGAGTGACCTAAGGGCACACATCCTCTCGGGGGGCGAGGCGTTCGCGGCTGCAACTCCTGCCAGGTCGCTGACCCATTCAGCAGGAAACTGGGCCCTGAGGGCAGGGCTGGCCCTTTCTGATCTGTGACCTTCCGCAAATTTCTCACCCTCTCTGAGATTCAGCTTCAGGAAAAACAGCCTGCAAGAATACGACCTGAAAATCACGAGTCAGCTGCGGGGGGGGGGGGGGCGGCAGTGGCTGCCGGCGGCAGAGGCGGGTCCGACTCGGATGGCCCTGCGTCCCCAGGCCTGTGCCCCACAGATGCCCCCATGTACCCATTGTGCACACGAACACTCGGCAGAAACTGTAGAGGTCCCTGCGGGCTCATCACCTGTGCAACCAACTCATCACAAAGGCGGATGTGGCTCGGGCATCGCACACACACCCCCAGATGTGGCTCATACACCCGTGACTCCAGAGATGACAAAGGATTTTCTCCACCCCATGTGGTCACAAGGGCCTTGGTCTACAGCCCCGACCTGATGCCCAGGGTCTCTGGGACTTTAGGGGCGCTCCTGAAGCTCTCTGTGCCGAGTTACGGACTGAACCGTGTCCTCCTCCCCTCAAACTCATACATTGCGGCCCAAGCCCCTCCTGTGGGTGGCCTGTGGAGGTGACAAGGGTCAGAGGGAAGTCACAAGGGTGGAGACCCCACCAGGAGACTAGCATTATAAGGAGAGGCAGGGGCTTCCCTGGTGGCTCAGTTAGTATAGGATGCACAACGCGGGAGACCTGGGTTCAATCCCTGGGTCAGGAAGATCCTTTGGAGGAGGGAACGGCTACCCACTCTAGTATTCTGGCCTGGAGAATTCCACGGACTGTATAGTCCATGCGGTCGCAAAGAGTCAGACTCAACTGAGCAACTTTCACTTTCAAGGAGAGGCCAGAGACCAAAGCTGGCCCCCTCCAGCCCGCGAGGTCCCAGGAGAAGGCGGCTGCCTACTAACCAGGAAGAGAGCCCTCTCCAGGGACTCACCTGGTGCCTTGACCTTGCACTTCAGCCTCTGGCACCGTGAGGAGTCAATGTCTGCCTTGTGAGCCCCAGTCAGCGTGGCCCCAGCACACGAGACAAGCGTGTTCCTGCATCGGGGTGGCAGGGACAGACAAGGCACTGACTCAGGGGATGGAGAGGGGGTCCGCGGGGGTGGGCCTGTAGCACCAGGCGCTCGCTCACTGCACCCGTGAAGAGAGCGTGCATCACACCCACGGAGCTTCTGGGGCAGGAGGCTGTAGACACCATGCGCATTCACGTCTCTCAGCTGAACACTTGCCTCTAATGACTTAGAAACCGGCAGGAGTGACAGTCGTACGTTCATGAGGCTCAGGTGCATGCGTGTGTGCATGCACACATTCACACTCATGCACGCACACACGCACTGTGGGGGGACAGGTACAGGCTGCGGATTTGGAATTCGTCTGCTTGCCAAGGAGACCAACAGCTCCAAGCTCCTTTCCAGAACCCAAAGGCGCTCGGTGCACACTCCTGGGATGTCGGGGCCCCTCTTCCAGGCATGCCCAACATTGCGACATCTCTTCTCGTTGTGTGCAGACCCGATCTCCCAGGCAGGTGCTATGTTCACTCCTGGGGGGGCCCAGCCTCCCTCTCAAGTACCATTCACGGGTGTCACAGCCAACAGTTGCGCGTGTCAGGGCAGGGGGGGTTTCCTGGAGTGTGAGCTGCTCACAGGCACTCACAGCATTCCCCATCTCTGACACATCTGGCTCAGTTCCCAATGAGTTATATGATGTCCCTTGGGTTTAATACACAAACCAAAGTCATGAGCAGGAGCCACAGATCCAAACACCTCCAGGCAGGCCATGCATCAAGGAGCAGGTGTCAGACAGCAGTGTGTGGTGGGGCCTGAGGTCGACAGAATCTCAATTATGAGCAAATCCTAACTTCCAGGGAGGCACTGTTTTATTTTCTGAAAGCAGCTGTGGGTGGCATCGGGCCCCGGGCACCACTCTGCAAGTGGCAGGATGCCTGGCAGTGCTCTCAGCTGGGCAGTCCTGTGTCTGCGGGTGGGCTGAGGTCTGCGGTCCCACTGCTGGAAGGTACTGTAAGTGCTGGCAGGGCTGGGTGCAATCAGATCTTAGCTAACTCCAGGTGGATGGAAGACCTTCTCATAACCCTCCGAGCTCAGATCCTACACTCTTGTCACGCGAGACACACAGAAAACACACTGGATTCTCTGGAAATGCCAGTGCCTTCAACATCAAGAGAAGAATATCCTTTGTTCATCTGGAGCTTTTCGATGATGCTGATCAAGTCCCCACACCATACCCCTGGTGGCAAGGAGCCTCAGGGGGTGTGAGTCTTTCAGGCAACATCTGGGGTGATGATGGCCACCTCCCTGAGTGGGAGCATCCATCTCACTCCTGTCTTCCAGTCAGGCGGCCCCCAAGCGTGCACACTCTGAAAGACCCTGCACGGTCACAGCCTGTTTCACACTGCCTGCCACCCCAGTGGCGACATGTGCCCCCCTGGTGTCCTGTCTCCCCCCCCCCCGCATCCTGATGGGGAATGACTGTGGACACTGCGTTTCCCAGACTCCTTGGCCAGGGCAGCAGCCAGGTTCTGAAGAGGAGACCCTGGTCCAGGGCAGCAGGGAGGCCTCATGGCTTTGCGTGTCCCTGGTGGGCGGGGGGTCTGGGTCTTTTTGCTGCCCTAACTCAGGGGCAGCAGTGGCTTCTTGCGGTGACCCGTCTCTGGGTGGCATCAGCTACCCCTTTCTCTTCCTCTTGCCCTTCCTAAAGTCTTGTCACAGAAACATACTGGATTCTCCAGAAACACTTTTGAAATCAATCTCCTGCATTCCAGGGACTTCCCTGCTGAGCAGGGGTTGAGACTCCCCCTTCTAGTCCAGGGGAGTGTGGGCTCGATCCCTGGTCTTGTGGCCAATAAACCATATAAAACAGAAGCAACACTGTAATAAATTCAATAAAGACTTTAAAAATTGTCCACATCAAAATAAAGATCTTTTTAAAAAATTTCCTGTATTCCACTCTCTGTCTGAAGCACCTGCTGAGGTGTGTGTCTGCTTCTGACTGGGCATTGGCTGATAAAGGGCGTGATGTGAATTTTTTGGAATGAGGTATATTATGGGTTTTTAATGTAAGAACTTCATTGAAATAGAAAAGGATCCTCTCACAGAATTGCTTTTAAAAATGGGTGCATCGTGCTTCTCGGACTCCCAGGGCTGCAGTGAGAGATGGTCTCCTAAAGAACTGAGAGGAACTGGTCTGGAAATAGGAGTCAGAACCTCACCTCCCACCCCGCCGTACCTCAAACGCTCACGGAGCTTTTACCTGGAGAGCTTTTCAAAGAATCTCTCAGCTCAAAAGCAGGCCTGATGACAGCAGTAGTGGCAGCGGGTACAATGGGCTCTGGAAGACGTGAAGCCTCCAATGCACGGGTTGTGAATAACTGAAGCTTCCCGAAGGACACCAGGCAGAGAAAGACCCGCCACTGTCGCGGGAGAGCCCTGGCTCGCAGTCTTCTGTTGGGTCCCTACGTTCCTCCCCAAGACAGGATGCTTTACCAAGTACCATCAGACCCTGTTGGGGGTTGAAAAATATGCTGACAGTCTCTGTGGCAGGTAGACCGTTAAGCAGCCCTGAGGATCCCACGTCCCAGTGAGATTCCCACCCCATGAGCGTGGGACCTGGGATGTGCCTCTGACCAGCAGAACATGGCAAAGGGACAGTCTGCATCTGAGCACAGGCCCGTCACTGAGGAGGCTGCTGCAAGTTTCTCGCTGGAGCCTCTCTCTTGCCTGTGGGATAGAGCAGGTGACCGTCTTGGGTAATGCCACCTGGGAGGAGCCAGGGGTGGCCTCTGCCTGTAGAGAGGGGCTTGGAGCCTCCAGCCAACAAGAAATGGAAACATTCAGCCTTACAGACCTAGAAGGCTCAGTTCTGCTGACAACCGGAGATGGCTGGAAGGGACCCCTCCCCAGGCGAGTTTCTGGATGGGGATGCAGCCTGGCCCCCTGGCTAAGTGAAACCCAGCAGAGGAGCCAGCAGAACCACACCCAGCCCGACCCACAGAGGCCGTGAGCTCACAAGCACAGAGTGAGCCTCTCGATCTGCAGTAACACTGCCCTGCAGCAACAGGTGATCAACAAACCCCACGTGGTTTAGAGATCGGAGCCAAATATTCGCACTTGGGTAACATGCTATAGACACTCTTCAGGTCCCATTCTCTCTTCAGGACACCAGTAAGTGAGGGGATGAGGAAGAGGCAGACAGACAAAGCTTGAGGAGTAAATCTAAGAAACAGAAAAATGGTGGCTTGTTGAGCAGCTGCAATGGGCCAGCTGTCTCCTCTGCTTTCCTGAGCACTCTGGGTCAGAGGGGCACAGCGCCTTCTTGTGGCTTAACCCCTGGCCCGATCAAGGGCGTGTGGAAAAAGTCCCAAACTCACAGCCAGCCCTGGACTCCGCATCAAGAAGGGTGTCCTGTAGGCCACTTGGTCAGTGAAGAAAGAGGCTCAGGCAGTGGGTTTTGGGTGCGTGTGTGTTTATGTGTGCATGTGTGTGCATGTTTGCATGTGTGTGTGTGTGTGCATGTGTGTTTGTGCAAGCACATGCATGTGTGTGAGTGCATGTTTATGAATATGCACAAAATTTCTCAAGACCTATAACTGCCAGAAGAAGCCCTCAGCATCCTCAGAAGCTTCCAGATCTTAGCTAGGCTGTCTTCTCTTCTAATCTCTTAACATTTTCTTTTAGAAAGTCAGATGGCATGTAATTCAGAGGATGCAAGAGGCTGGAATTTCCCTAAGAAATCATGGTGATCATATAGCTGCTGCCAATCACCCCACAACAAGCTGCACTGGGGCCCCTGTGGTCAGGTCGAGTCTGGGCAGCCCTGAGTCCAGACACCAGCCCAGAGGCCGCCAGAAGCCAGGCTAATTCTAGGTTCAGAGAACCCACATGCTCAGCATCTGGGAATGGCGATCTCTCAAAGTCTAAGGAGCTGATCAGGTGGCCAGCACCGGTCAGGAGTGGATGGCTTGTGCATTTATGTCCACGTACCCCATGGGGGAACAGTTCAGAGGGGATGAATTAAGAGACAGAAACAAAAAGTCTCCATGATCATTAAAACCAGACAAGACAAAATTCAGCCTGAAGGCAAGAAAACCAACACTTGCTGAGTGCCGGCTGTCATCACTGAACCGAACTCGCATCTGCTCAACCATGCACAATAAAGCCGATCTATTGACACCAGGTTATGGTGAAGGAAAGGGCAGTGTTTATTGCAGGTGTCCAGCAGGGAGAACAGGCAGCTCAAGCTCAAAGGACCTGAACCCCCTGCTGGCTTTAGGGGAACAATTTTAAAGACAAGGTGAGGGGGAGGATTCCGGGTGCACAATCAGTGCGTACTCAATTTTCTGACTGGTTGGTGGTGAGGTAACACAGCGGAGATTCATGAATCCTAGTCGCCAACCTTCTGGTTCCAACCGGTTTGGGGTGTACCTGCTGGTGGATAGCAGCTTCCATCTGGTGGGAGTCCAGTTTCTGCAAAAACAGCTGAGGAATGTGCATCAGACATTGGTTTCCAGGTCCTTCAGGAAGGAACTATAGGTCCTGCAGCTCTGCTATTTGGCTGATCTAGCATTTAAATTGTTATGAGCTCTCCCGCTGGACTGCTGTTCTTTGTCTCTGTGTGGTCTCACTCCTCTGATCGTTAACCCTTGGGCAAGACTTTCTGAAATTCAGGGAAGGTTCAGGAGACTGAAGGTTTTATTTAAGCAAGAAGTGAGGAACACGCTAGGGTTGGTTACTGAGAAAAGCTGGTCTGGTGATTGATCGGTTTCACCATGTGTCGTGAGCTTTCACAGGTAAGAAAGTAGAAGAAAATATTATGATTTTGGAAGATGGTGCTTTAAAGTGAGATTTCTTGGGGGAGAAAAATCCTGAATCTCATTTGAAGACTGTCATTAGCCTCAATAACACAGGCAAAAAAAATATGAGTGTTGTAGGATGTACTAAGGGGAGTGGTTTTTTTTTAACTGTGGAATTTCAGTGAGTAAATGTTTTCCTACGAAATTCATAAATGCCACTAACACCCCAAACCAGCAACATTTAACTTATCTGCAGCTGGTTCTGTGCCATATTTAACTTGAATCATATTGCAACATTTGGGGACTATTAAAAGCAAAGTTCACAGGAGGAGTTTCGTTGGTTATCAGGGTAACAAGAGAGATAGCTGAGAGCTTGCCTGTGAGCAGTGGCCCAGAATGACATCCCTCCAAGGCCTCTGCCAGATGCATCATCACCGCTGCCACCAGCTGGCTGGAGCTTTGAGCTACTGGGGTCAGAGTGAGCGCCTGATGCCTGAAAAGGCTCATTACACGCTGAATCACGCAGACCTGTGGGCACATTCACACCACCTCAACCCAATGCAGGCCACTGTCCCACGAGGGCGAGATGTGTCAGGATCCACTTAAACATCTCAGTACCAATAACAACAGGGAGTGCAGTCCATTACTGAGGTCCACTTCCTACTAGCAGACCAAAGGCACCCTGTGTACTGATTTCCCCATCTTCAGGGATTCTCCCATCATCCTTTGCAGACAACTGAAGTGAATGAAAAGACTCTCAAGAAGAGTGGTGATGCAGGGAAGAGGCAGGGCCCTCCTGAGCTGCAGCATCCATGCTCAGCTTCACTCAAGGTGGGCTCGTTCTTATAACCAGTCCCATCCGACAGTCAAAGTGGTTGCCTCCAATGGCTGCATGCCCATAAGAGTGGGGTGAAGGTGCCCAGCAGTGGCAGGGCTGAGGCCCAACTCAGACATGCTGGTCTCAGCTGCATGTGTTTTTCCAGGCTCGACTGAGCTCCTTGAAGCTGAAGTTCTTTCAAATTCATGAGGGACTTATAAACCTCCTTCCAAGCCTGTTGTGATCGCTGAAATCCTAGCTTCTAACACACAGATCAAGTGGAGGCAGAAGCCCATTTAGCTCTCACTGATATCCTGGAGGGGACCTGGGCTTCCTGGGGTCAGTGTGGAAGCCGGGGGTGAGGGCTCTCGGCCATCTCAGAGGCTGGGAGAGCAGAGGTCCAGCTACCAGGCTGGAGGCCCAGACCCTTGTGGTCAGCCACATCTACCCAGCAGAGCTTCGTGGAGCCCCATGTGGCTAGGCTTTAGGCAGGGGTTGGAGACCCAGGGTCTTGGCCGTGAAGCAGCTGCCATCTGGCTAGGTAGGCAGATAAAATCAGACTCTTCTGGGATCAGAGATGGGACAGAGGTGTGAACAAAGCCAACGAGAACCAACAGGCAGGAGCGAGTGTCTATGTCTGTGAGGTTCATGGGAGCTTTCCTGGTAAAAAGAGATGAAGATCACCCTGGAAGGCAGGTGGCAGTCGACTGTGGTAGACTGTTCACAACAATAGCTGCAATTATTCCCTCTCTGTATCCACACCCATTTGCAATGTAACTTTGAACTCCTTCCACAAGAGTCAAGGTTTATTTTCCCAGACCATGAATCCTGGCTGACCCCATGACCCCTTGACCAACAGAACATAGTGTGGGTGACACTGTACCAGTTCTGAGTCCAGATTTCCAGAAGCTGTGCCTTTTCCGTTTGTCCTGAATGCTGCCCAGCGGCCAGGTCGAGAAGCTCGGGCTGGACTGCCAGACCACGAGACTAGTGCCCCAGCATCGCCGCCCGCTTGCTTGCTGTTTACCACCTGCCACTACAGAAACAAGACACATCTAGTGATAAGATCAGAGGCTCCCAACAGAGCCCAGCCCAGTTTGCTGACTTACAGGGTCATGACCTAAGTGGTTACTGCTTCAAGCCACTAAGTCTGGGGCAGCTACTTATGCAGCAGCTGCTGACTGCTCCATTAGTTACCTGACTTTTCAGTCCATCACTTGGAGGCAGTTTCACCATCTCATGGGATAACAAGTCTCACCCCTTTCAGGGAACTGTTTTAAGCACACCGAAGATTTTAAAGTGCGAGGCAACCAAGGGGAGAAGCGTCAGCATCAGAAGGACCATCTGGGAAGTTTCCTGGTCATGTAGTGGTTAAGACTCTGCATTCTCACTGATGAAGGCCTGGGTTCGATTCCTGATCAGGGAACTAAGATCCCACAAACTGCATGGCATAGACAAAGCAAAAAAAGAAAAAAGAAAAAAACTAACAACAAAAAAGAAGGACTGCCTGGAAAACGCAGGGTGGGTGGTAACCTGTGCTTCATGTACACATGTACTGCCACATTCACTGTCTTTTTCCAGAGAATGGCAGAGCCACCTGCAGGGCCTGCAGTTGGGATGCTGAGTCTTCACTGACTTCTGGGGAGTTTCCAACGCTTTCTGGTTGCTAAGGTGGCAGGTTATGTGCTTTACAACGGAGGAGGCACCAAGGCATAGCAGTGCGCACCCTGGGAGCTGGAGTCATGGAGAAGGTGTTAGATTCTGGCTCTGTAGGCAGAATCAGAGCTGCTTCATAATTTATGCCCTTGGGCAAGAGTGTTCCCCTTGCTAAGCTGTTTTCTCACTTGTAAAATTCATGCCACCATCCCAGCTCTGCAGTCCACACAGGACAGTTATAATAAGATGAGAAAACCCAGCTCAACACTCAGGACCACTCTGAGTTCCGACTCCCCATACATGACCTCCTGAGGTCCTAAGAAGATCAGCCAGGCCCGCATTCAGCTGGAAGCCCGGCAGAAGCAGGCGTCTTTCCCACCACACCGTCCCCTGCAGGCCGTGGGCTGGTCTCCACTTCTGTGCGTGAACAGTGATGTGAACAAAAGGAAACCCACAAAGCAATGGGGTGATGCTCTTCTTGTTGGGGGAAGCAGGCAGAGAGGTTTTCTGACCATTTTGTTGGCTGACATTTTTCGAGAGTTTTAGGGCTTGATGAAGTCTCTCACTGCATTTCCTCTCTGTGCCGCAAATGCGTTAAATAAAAAGAAGAGAGGACGACAGGAGCACTCCACATCAGGGCGATAGTGGGCATGTGCGGGTGGAGTCACACCCCCTCCCAGCTCGCCGCTTACTATTGCCCTAGGGACAGCTGGGAGGAGAGAGGGCAGTGCCTGGGAACCAACGCAGGGAAAGACGCTCTCAGCTCCATGCCCAGCCAGCGCCCAGGCCACTCCATCTGCTCGCTGAGGATACAGGAAAGCCGCACTCCTCCACGAACACAGATGGGACTTAGCGGGATGCTCAGAGCATCACACAGGCTTCCCCTGGGATGAGCAAGAAGGGGACCGATCCATCCACAGCCAGCATGCCGGTCTGAGGCACGGCGTCTCTGAAGCAATCACACAGCATTCATCTGGTAGAAGGCGGCCCCTCCTGACTGCCAATTAACTCAAGACAAACTGGCAGCCTGCTCCTGGCCTGTTCACCACACAGACTCAGACAAGTTGTCAGCAAAAGTAGAATCAATGCCCAGGGCTCCAAGGAACCCAGCATGAAACCCAGGGCTCCAGATCGCCTGGGCAGAACGGGGCTGGGCTTGTTAGCTTGATGGGCAGAGAACATGAATTTCTAACCAACTGACATCTGTCTGCACACACATGAGCCCAGAGCAAATGAGCACTTCGGTAATGCAGCTGCTCTGTGGTCCTTGTTAAACAAGAACACATTCCAAGAGAGACTCCTGAGAGCCCCGGGGACAGCAAGGAGATCCAACCAGTCCATCCTAGAGGAAATCATTCCTGAATGTTCACTGAAAGGACTGATGCTGATGCTGAAGCTGAAGCTCCAATACTTTAGCCACCTGATGTAAAGAGCTGACTCACTGGAAAAGACCCTGATGCTGGGAAAGGTTGAAGATGGGAGGAGAAGAGGACGACAGAGGATGAGAGGTTTGGCTGGCATCACCGACTCGATGAACCTGAGTTTGAGCAGACTCCGGGAGTTGGTGATGTACAGGGAGGCCTGGCGTGCTGCGGTCCATGGGTCACAGAGTCAGACACGCCTGAGCAACTGGACTGAACTGAATGGAAACACTTCCAGTTACACTCACACGCCACCCCATGCACGCCCTCTGATGGAGCGAGATGCTCGCAGAGGGAGCAGTGCCCTCCAGATGCATGGCTGCATTGACACAACAGGCTCAGAGCAGGTAAACCCAGTGGCGGGAAGCCAACTGGAATTGCCAGGGGCTGGAGGTGAGGGTGATGGGAGAGATTGCTAATGGATCCAGGTTCCCTTCTGGGGTGATGAGAATGCTCTGGAACTGGAGAGCGTGATGGTGGTGCAATCTTGCAAATGCACCAACTGCCATGAATTGTGCATTTTCAAAGAGCAGTGCTAGTGGTAAAGAACTCGCCGACCAATGCAGGAGACATAAGAGATGCCAGTTTGAGCCCTGGGTCGGGAAGATCCCCTGGAGGAAGAAATGGCAACCCACTCTAGTTTTCTTGCCTGGGGACAGAGGAACTTGGCGGGCTATAGTCCATGGGATTGCCAAGGGTCAGACATGACTGAAGTGCTTGGCATGCATGCATTCAAAGCGCGGTTGTTATGGTATTTGAATGACATCTCAATAATTGTTATAGAAAAGTAACAGAGGGACTTTTCCAGGGCTCGGGTGGTTAAGATTCCAAGCTCCCGATGCAGGGGGCCTGGGTTCGATTCTAGTCGGGGAACTAGATCCCACATGCTGCAACTAAGACTGGAAATAGAACTGCCATATGACCCAGCAATCCCATTTCTGGGCATACACACCAAGGAAACCAGATCTGAAAGAGACACGTGCACCCCAATGTTCATTGCAGCACTGTTTATCATAGCCAGGACAAGGAAGCAACCTAGATGCCCATCAGCAGATGAATGGATAAGGAAGCTGTGGTACATATACACCACAGAATATTACTCAGCCATTAAAAAGAACTCATTTGAATCAGTTCTAATGAGAATGATGAAACTGGAGTCCATTATACAGAGTGAAGTAAGCCAGAAAGATAAAGACCATTACAGTATACTAACACATATATATGGAATTCAGAAAGATGTTAATGATAACCCTATATGCAAAACAGAAAAAGAGACACAGAAGTATGGAACAGACTTTTGGACTCTGTGGGAGAGGGCGAGGGTGGGATGTTCTGAGAGAACAGCATTGAAACATATATATTATCTAGGGTGAAACAGATCACCAGCCCAGGTTGGATGCATGAGACAAGTGCTCAGGCCTGGTGCACTGGGAAGACTTAGAGGGATCGGGTTGAGGGGGAGGTGGGAAGGAGAATCAGGAGGGGGAACACATGTAAATCCATGGCTGATTCATTTCAATGTATGACAAGACTCACTACAACATTGTAAAGTGATTAGCCTCCAACTAATTTAAAAAAAACACACACATTTATTTAAACCCTAAAAAAAAAAAAAGACCCAGTACAGCCAAAAAATTTTTTGGTTTTTTTCTTTTTTAAAGGAATGGATCACATGGGTGCCTCTGCCCTGGGCCTCGGTTCCAGTCCTGCTCTGCCATGGAGGCTCTGGCTTTGGGCGAGGGGGTCAGCCTCCCCACGGCCTGCTTTCCTCATCCAGGATGGTGCCCACCCTGTGCAGAGGGAAGGGGCCTAAAAAGGGCAAGCGGTGACTTCATCCTAGCTCGCTCACTCCTAGCACTCACCATCAATGCTGCTTACAGCCTTGAAATCAAGAAGGACCTTCCCACCTCAGGGACCTTCCCACTGCAGTACTCCACCCAACCCCTGCCTCTTGTCTGTAGAGAAACTTCAGCCAAAGAATAACTGTTACCAGAGAAGCGGAAAGATACAGGAGCAAAGGGAAATTCGTCAAATAAACAGGACAACACAATAACAGCTTAGCCATTAAAGTGAAGGACTTTGAGTTTCTTCTCAAGGGCTACAGGTAATATTCCCAGCTGTCTTGTAGATACTGGACCCCCAGCAGGTGGAAGAAGTTACCTAGGTGATGATCAGACCATAGCCACAACAAAAGCCGCCACCATTCTGAGAACTGGCCTCCAGGAAATGGGAACCAACCAACCCTGGAACCAAAGACTAACTGGACCTAAAACAGTCAGCGATGCTGGTCAGACCACTCATGACAAGTTTAAGATGACTGTCAGAACTGACTGTGCTCTTTCTACATGTAGCCCCCGCCCTCTGCCTGTGCACCCCTGAAACTCTCCCTTTAAAAGCTCTCACCGAAGCTGGCAGCAGGGAGTTAGCTTTCTGGTAAGTCCCACCTGCTCCCCAGGCTGTTGGCCTCCTGAATAACACAGCCTTTACTTTCCACCAACACATCATTTCCTGCTCAAACCCTTGAATGGCCCTGTGCATCAGAAGAAACCCCACAGTCCTTACTGCAGTCCACGGGCTTCCTGAGCCCACCTCTCAGGGGAATCCCCCTCTCACCATGCTGCCGTCATGACACCCTCCTTGCTGGTCCTGAAACACAAGCCCATTCCTGTCCCAGGCTCTTTGCAACTGCTGCTCCTGCCTGGAATACCGTCACCTGCATCTGCACAGCTCACCCCTCATCTCCTCCAGGTCGAACACCCCACCTCCACGCTGCCATCAGTGGCCTTGCTGCACACAGCCTGCCTCTCTGCTCCCTAGCACTGCTCCCCCATCACAACAGCGGTGGCTACCTCCCCGCCTGCTGCCGGAACCCCGTGTCTGGAACCGTGTCTGGCACACACAGCCTGCAGGAGCGCATCTTTGCTGAATGAATGAGTCTGATCATCTCTGCGTGTCAGATGCTGGGGATGGAGAGATAACTAAGCTGAGATGAGGTGCAGGCTGGCGGGGAGGGTGGGGGAGACAGACATGGAACAGATCACTACAACAGAGTGGGGTGGGCTGTGGCAGCGAGACGGGTCATGCTCTACAGGGCAAAGGAGAGCACGGACTCTCCCAGCTGGGTCTCGCAGGAGGAGCAGGAGTTCGGCAGAGAGACTGGTGAGGGACGGGCATCTCCGGCAGGAGGCATGGCACAAGCGGAGACACAGGTGGGCAAATCAGGGCACATCTTCACAAGGCAAGGAGTCAAGGGGCTGGCATTACTGATCATAACAATCCTCAGCAATGAATGCCTGCCCTGAATCGCCTTGTCTGGGCTCGCTCCAGCCCTGTGTGGTGGTATAAAGACCATCTTCATTTTTGATGGGGACACTGAGACTTTGAGAGATTCTGTCTTTTTCCGGAAGCTACACAACTACTGGAAGCAGAGCCTGAACTCCTGGCCACCCTGGGGTCTGCAGGTGAGGCTGCCCGCTTTGACACTAATGTTCTGCTGGGACAGTGACCCCCACTTGCCATGTACTGTGCGTGTGGCTGCTTTTGTGCTACAATGCAAGGGGGTAGATGCCCCAAAGAACCCCCAGCTGACAAAGACAGATGTTTCCTCTCTGGCCCTTCAAAGCAGATTTCAGGAAGCCCTGGCCCAGGGAATGGAGATGAGCTTGGACACACAGATCGGAGGTAGGTAGGGCCCCTGGAGTGGGGGGATCCTGGGAGGTGGGTAGGGCTGAGGGAGGGGGAGGTGCAGAGAAGGGGTCAGGGCAGGGCTCAAGGGATGATGGAAGACAAACACAGGCTCTGAGATGTGGGGAGGTGACTCTCCGACACTTGGATCTCTGGTGCCTTTCTGGGCCTGGCGTGGACAGGCTAAAGGAATGGAAGCACAGAGCAGGGCTGGGTCCCTGCCAAGGACGGGCTCACAGCAGGAGGCAGAAGGTGCGGAGGGGAGGAAAGAGGGGGGAGCTGCCGGCACTGGGAGACGGCCATCAGCCAGGGAGGTGGGACAAGGCGGGGCACGGCCGGGCAGAAGCATGGGGCTGGGCCCTGCAGGGCAGCCTGGATGAGCTCGGGCCGGGAGCAAAAGTGTTGGAGTTGCTTTACTTGGGAATGTCTTGGCCTGATGCTTCTGAGCAGGTTTTGAAGAACCAGAATAATTAAAATCGGAGAGATGTTAAAGGAATGTGTGTGAAGGTCACACTTAAAAAGTGTACCTAGAAGCCCATGTCGTGATGAGTGACAGGACAGCCTGTGTCTCCCGGCTGAACGCAGCCACATCTACAGTTAGGTTGGTGACACAGACGCAGGCTCTGCTGGACTGGAGCAGGACCCTGGGGTTGCAAGCGGGATCCTTCAGCTGTGTCCCTGCTGAGAGTCTAGAGGGCCAGGGCCCAGGAGGACGTGGACACAACAGGTGTTTCTGGGTGTGGCAGGGAGGACCAGCATTGACCACCCCGTCAGGAGAGGATGTGGGACAGTGGCCTGTATCCCAGGGGCCGAGGACACAGCCACGCAGGGGAGAGTAGGGCTGCTGACCCTGGGCCTTCCCAGTGACCGCTCAGGAAAGCAGGGCCCTAGGGGAGGCGGCCCGGCTGAGAATAGAGCATGCGCCGTTTGGCTGGGAATGGCAGGGTATTTTAAGCAGCACACGGGGGAAATCTGCGTTACCCTGGAGATGGGGTAGATTCGGGCCTCAGCAGCTGCAGAGCATCTGTGCTCAGCAAGAGGCTTGTGCCGAGTCTGGGCTGGAGTGGCCAACAGGAGGGACCCATCATGGGGGTCAGCGTGGGGAGGTGGAGGTGGCTACGGCTGCCGGGGTGGGCAGATTTACAGGCCCCTGCTGTGGGGGCCCTGCTCTGAGAGGGAACCTACCACCCCAAGGGATGCTGGGGTCCCTGAGCCAGCCCCTGCCCAGCATGACTAGAAAGTGTGCAGAGGGAGTGATGGGTGTGTGTAATCCTTTCACCTCCCTTGTCTTGGACATATACTCCTTATGACATGACCTCAGGCTACTCTGCTGCTTGCCGGGTTCTCTTTATCCAGGTTATTCACCCTCCTCCACAGTCACCACAGGGTAGCCTTCATTAAATGCCACATTCTCATCAGAGGCCCCCTGAGGCCCGGTCAAGATGGACCCATGCTAGTCCATGTCTGAGGCTCTTGGGTGAGGATGCAGCTGACCCTGGAGGCAGAGGACTGGCAGAGGCCCCTGGCCAGGATAGGTGGGTGCTCAGCTGGTGACTGTGGGCAGATTTTGAAAGCTCACATCTCCACCTGTAAACAGTCACTGAGAGCTTCTCCAGAAAGAAGGAAGGTACTGCTGGTCAGCACGACCATTTCTGGAAAAGAAGTCTGGGGCTGTGATAAGTCAGGGGGCTTGAGCTGGGGTCATCCTGGGTGAGCTGGGTGGGCCCTAAATCTGAGGACAAGCATCCTTGTAAAGGGAGAGAAGAGACACAGAGGGGGAGGCTGTGCGGAGACGGAGGCAGAGGCTGGAGGGACACAGGCGCAGTCCAGGACACCTGGGAGGGGCAGGAAGGACCCTCCCTCAGAGCCCAGGAGGCAGTGCAGCCCTGGGACACCTTGATCTCAGACTTCCAGCCTCCAGACTGTGGGAGAATTGATTTCTCTGCCCGGGGCGTGGCCATCTGTCATGGCCACCCCAGGATACTGACGCAGTGGGCTTGTGGGTGCCGGGCACCCTCAAGGCGCTTGACAGTCAGGACTTGCTGGGCGTGCCCACCACTGAGCGCATCCTCCAGACCGAGACCCCCAGGGGTTCTGGTGCCGAGGACCTGCCCCCAGGAAGAAGGGGACCTGAAGTGAGTTGCTTGGCACTGGGCCACATGTGGGACACAATGTACAGAGCTCCAGGGGTGGGAGCAGGCTCTGGTGCCCATCCAGGCAGAGGGCAACCTGGCAGGTGCCCCGGGGGCAGCTGCCAGTCTGGCATCCCAGGGTGAGCCTCACAGAGGGGCGGGCTGGGCGGCTGCTTTATGCCACCCTGCCCTCGCTCAAACCTCAGCAACTCCAACTGCAGATGTGGCCACTCAGCCGGACGCCCAGGTCTGGCCCTCCTGTCCCCCCATGTGTCCCCCTGGGGCTCTCCCTGTTGCTCTGCTCTTGTTCCTGAAACAACAAGGCTGCCTCTTTGGGGACAACGCTCTGGGCCATGGCCCTGTGACATGCACTGCCTTCCTGAGACCACAGCCTCACTGAGCTTTTCCTGTTCATCCTTGACACATGCCCACACCATCCTGACCCTGAAACCTTGTCACTGATCGCTGTGGGCTGGATATTGGTGTCCCCCTAATTCCTATACTAAATTCACCCCAACGTGATAGTATTTGGATTAGGGTTAGATGAGGTTATGAGGGTGGGGCTCCCAGAATGGGGTTAGTGCCCTTGTAAGAGGAGGACGACTAGAGCTCGGGCTTTCTCCCTCTGCCACATGAGGACATGGTGACACTCAGCTGCTCATATCCCCCGCCCCCTCCCCAAGCCAGAAACACACCAGCTCTGCCCCCTGAGCACCCACACCCGCCTCAAGCTGGGGTCTGCACTGCAAGCTCCACTGGAAACCCACCTGCCCCTTGCAGCAGCCCTGCGAGAACGGCCTGACTGCACCCCCAGTTCTCAGATGGAAAAACCAGCTTTTGCAGCCTCATGAGGGATTGAGCAGACAGTCAGACTCAGGCCAGGCAATGACCTGTGATGGCCTATGAACACCGCAGACTCTCAACACCGACGTCCCCATGATGACTACAGTGTATCTAGCTGAGCCTAAGGGCTCCCCAGAAAGTGACCTGGAAAGACCAGAGTCTCTGAAACACTGGCTTATAAACTTCTTTCTCAGGAAATTTCCTGGTGGTCCAGTGGTTGAGAATCCGCCCGCTAACGCAGGGGAGACAGGTTCGATCCCTGGTCCAGGAGGATTCCACACACTGTGGAGCGAGAGCCGCAACTACTGAACCCCATGCCCTAGAGTCTGTGCTCAGCAACAAGAGAAGACGCTGTGGCGAGAAACCTGCAGATGGCAACCAAGAGTAGCCCCTGCTCGCTGCAACGAGAGAAAGCCCACGCGGCAACAAAGACCCAGCACAACTGAAAATAAAATAAATAAATGAATAAAATAATTTAAAAAAACCTCTCCCTTCCCCTGGCATCTTGGGGACAGAGCAAACTTGTAACAGAGACTTTTCTCCCAGATTACAGCTCCAGAACCCAGGGCGGGGCCTTGGAGGGGGGATGGATGGAGCAGAGCAGTGCCCCCGATAGCACCCCAGCTCCTGGTACCTGTGGGTCAGAGGAGGCTCCAGGGGCCCTTGGCATGGGGAGGAGGAAGCATTTTGGAGGTGGGCACCTGTCCTTTCTGGGGTCCTCCCCGAGGTGGTCACCCACCCTCCCAAGTCCTCTTCTCTCTGACAAAGATGCTCTTTCAGCTGGTCTGGGTGGGGAAGAGGTTGGGCAACCAATACAGGGCATGTCCCAATTCCAAGGCAAGTCTGTAAATGCTTCTGGTGCTAACCGGCCAGAGCGGCGGCTGGCCCTGGGTGGGGGCCTGCGGGGGACAGTCCACCCAGGGTAGGGCCGCAGCCTCAGCTCTTGTCCAGGAAGGCACGGCTGCCATCCACCCACACGCTTTCAGCTCTAGTGTTCAGAGGACCGATGATGCTAGAGGAGGGGCTCCACAGGGCGAGTTTTCCTGCATGTATGTGGCGAGAAGGCCTGTCACGTGTTCCCCATCAGTAACAAAAGTTGTCATGAAGACGAGAAGACAAAAGATATGTCTGTTAAGAAGCTGCCACGGAGAATGGGCAGGACAAAGACAAGGATGCCCAGCGGGACCCAGGGAGCAGAGGGCCTGGGTCTCCTCTGCAGGACAAGGGCTCAGGCCTCCTGACTTCCAGCAACAGGTGTGAGGCCCATGTGATACCAAGACCCGATCACCACCTGGTTACTGAGTCCTGGAGGGTGGCCTGGCCCCCGCCAACACAACAGGACCCGAGGGCTGGGAGCGGGGGGCTGACCAACGTCACACAGATGCCAAGCAAGAAGTGAGCTGTAGCCTCTCCAGAATCCTCTGCTGGGCTGACCCTCGGAGCTATGGCCTGACTCCCTTCTGCATCTACGGGCCAGTGGAGGAGGCAGGGCTGCCTGAAGCCAAGCAGAACCCAGGTCTCCGGTCTGGAGGAGAGGCTGCATCTGAGCAGGAAGCTGGCATCTGGGATGTCCCTCGGGGGTCTCATTCCTCCTGCCCACAAGAAGAGCCACGTGTTCATACAAAATGAAGCTGTGTGGTCTTAAGGGTGTGTGACAGATGAGTATCCCAAACTCGTTAAAACTCCGTTGGAAAGATAAAGGAATTTGGTCCAGAGAAGCAGATGCCGTGATTCATGGGGTCGCAAAGAATCGGACACGACTGAGCAACTGAACTGAACTGAACTGAACTGAGCAGATGCTGTAACTCAATCCCAGAAGGGAGGAGCTGGGGCTGGATGGGGTCCTCTGTGCCCTGATTCCCGGTGCCCTCACCTGGGCTGGAGGTGGAGGTGACTCTGACCTAAGCCACGGAGGCTGAGAGCCCATGAGTGTTTCTGGGAATGTTTCCTGCTTGGGTCTGCAGGGAGAGAAATGTAGGAATGGTGTTTAAAGCACAGCGGGCTGCAGCACCTGGAATGGGGGAGCCACGCCAGGCCATGGGAGCCTTGGGAGCCAAGGCAGATGTCTGGCCCAGGGACAGAGCAGTTCACACATGTGGTGGGTTCAACGGCTGTCCCAGAAGTCCCGACGCCACAGCCACCCCACTGGCAATAAAACCAGACTGGAAGGGGCTTCACAGAAAGAACATGTGTTTCACAAGTGCTGACAGACCTGGCAGATCAGATCCTTCACCCGAAGAACAAGCAGGCCTGCAGAGGGAGGCAGGTGTGACTTGGCAGAAAAGCCGAGCCGCGTGTACCTTCTATGCGCCAACCTCTGAATTAAAGACACAGTCTGGTCATCTTGACCACAGCCCCTGGAGGGCAGCTCTCATGGGCCTGTTACAGGCCACCGCCCGCGCCTCGTGGAAGGTACATGGGGCGGCCTAGGACACGTGGAGAGAGGCAGCCTGTACCCGCGCTGGGATGGCCCTGGAATCTGCAAACCTGGTGTGCATGCCCTTCTGGTCAGCTGAGACCCCAAACTCATCCCCCTGTTTCAACACATCAGGAGGCGGTGAGGGACGGCCGTGGGGTGCTCCCCTTCCATCTTTCCGCAGTGGGCTGCTCATCAGCCCACCATCCTGACCACACAGATGGGAAGCAGGGAGGGTGGAGGGTGAGCCAGAGGCTCAGCCTGCCAGAAAACACGCTGCTCTTCGGCAGAAGTGGTAAATACAGCAGCATCAGCAAAGTAAGTGTTAGGCTCCCTCCAGTGACGCTCTGGATGGCACAGATTCTGGGAGGCTCTGAAGTCCACGCACTGCCCATCAGCCCCCGGGGGTCCTGCCACCACCCCAAATGGGGATCAGGACCCAGGGGCACAGAGCAGGTCTGAGGCAAGGAAGGGGTCCGCGGCCCGACCAAAGGACTTTTAACCCAAGAACTGGGCCCAAACGGGGTGCCGACGAGCAAGGCTACTGAGTTTCTCCAGCCAAGACGTTGCCTCTTTTGCCATCTTGGTTTGGACACCTGGAGGGGGGATGTACCTACTTGGCGTGTTACCCCGTGACCTGGTGCAGCCTGTGAGCCACGCCCACCAGGGACCCAATGCGTCAGGGCATGTGCACTCAGGATGCGCACCCCCACCGACCCACACCAGGCCGGTCTCCCTTCATCCCTTCTCCTCTTCCCAGAGGAAGGCAGGAGCCCACCTGCAACAAGGCCCTCCTCTCCTCCCCTGCTCACCACTGGGGAGACCCTGTGGCCATCAAGGTAGGATGTACTGGCCTCTGTATCCAGACCCCCTTCTCACCGGCTTGCTCGGCCTCCCAGGTCTGTGCCTGCTGGAGGGGCTCTGTGTTCTGTTCTGCTCCATATACTAAGCCTTTTAAGGTGACTTCAACCAGTGCCATATAGATCCAAAAGAGGCTGCTCCGGGCTGAATTGTGGTCCCCTCTGCCCACCAACCCACGATGCATGAGGCTTCCCTGATGGCTCAGCACTGATCTGCCTGCAGTGCAGGAGACACAGAAGACGTGGGTTTGATCCTTGGGTCAGGAAGATCCCCAGGAGGAGGGCATGGCAACCCATTCCAGTATTCTTGCCTGGAAAATCCCCATGGACAGAGGAGCCTGGCGGGCTACACTCCATGGGGTCGCACAGAGTCGGACTGAGCAACTAAGCATGCAGGCATGCAAGCACAGAATGCATATGTCAAACTCTCAGCACCCCAGTATGTGACTGGGTTGGGAGATAGGGCCTTCAAAGAAGAAGGTTAAAGGTGGTCATACAGAGGGCTCTAATCCAGTAGGACTGGGGTCACAAGAAGAGGAATTCCAGACACACAGAAGGTGATCAGGAATGCACGGGTACAGAGGGATGACCTCGTGAAGACCCAGCGAGGCGGCAGCATCACAAGCCAGGCAGAGAGGCCTCAGGAGGGGCCACAGCTGCCCACACTCTGATCTCGGACTTCCGGCCCCCAGGACTGGGAGAAAATAAACGCACACAGTTTAAGCTGCTCTGTCTGTTGAAGGCAAAAGGGGAAAGGGTGGCAGAGGATGAGATGGTTGGATGGCATCACCTACCTGATGGACAAGAGTTTGAGCAAACTCTGGGAGAGAGTGGAGGACAGGAAAGCCTAGCATGCTGCAGTCCATGGGGTCGCAAAGAATCGGACACAACTGAGTGACTGAATATCAACTGTGAGATTCCACACCGGCTGGCCGAGGGGACCAGGGCTGTGCCCCACTCACCCCCTCCACCCAGCTTTCCTAGTAAGGCTGCCCTGGGCCTCGAAGCCCATTGGTTTTGTTTTTTTAGCTACAATTATAATTGTTGATCAGCACATACCATGCCGCAAGCACTCTGCATACAATCCTGTTTGCCTCCTGACAGTCTTTCAAAGGAGCATGACTACCCCCATTTTACAGACGGTTGAACCTGGAGCCCAGGGATCACACATCAAGGGAACCAGGACCAAGACGCAGGTCTGTCATATCACAAAGCCCCCAGTCTTTCAACTTCAACACCCTGATTTCCCCAGTGCCCAAGAAAAGTTCTCTCTCAACTCTGTGTACTCTCAGTGGGAATGCAAACTGGTGTAGCCACAATGGACAACAGTATGGAGATTCCCCCCAAAATTAAAACAAGAACTAGTGTATCACCCAGTAATCCCACTGCCGGGTATTCATCCAAAATAAATGAAATCACTATCTCAAAGAGAGAACTGCACTCCCAAGTTCACAGGTGAATTTTCACAATAGCCAAGGTATGGAAACAACCTTCCATGAATGGATGCATGAACAAAGAAAATGCGGTGTGCATGCATGGTAGGATATAATCAGCCATAAAATAGAAGGAAATCCTGCCACTTGTGACAACACGCATGAGCCTGGAGGACATTCTGCTAAGTGAGATAAGTCAGAGAAAGACAAATACCACAAGATCTCATTTATATGTGGAATCTTAAAAATAAACAAACCCTCATAGAAACAGGAGAATGGTGGTTGCCAGGGACTAGGCTGGGGGAGGTGGGACAGGCAGTCAATGGTACCAGTTTTCAGTAATGAGATGAATCAGGCCTGAGGATCTAATGTACAGTGTGGTGACCACAGATGATCACACTGTCGCAAAACTGAAATTTGCAAAGAAAATAAACTTGGATGTTCTCACCCAGAAAAGAGCCACATAGGAGACAAGTGAGTTGAAGGGTGTGCTAATTAACTGAGTGTGGGGATCCTTTCATGATGGACACACACACAAAATCTCAACCTTTGAAAACTGCACTGTGTGGCTATATGACATCTTAGTTCCCAACCAGAGATGGAACCCCAGGCACCTGGCAGACTCAATGCCGAATCCCAACTACTGGACTGCCAGGGAATTTCCAAATACCTTACAATTCTCTTAATATTTGCCAAATGAAAAAGACAACGCCCTTAATTCAGCCCTTATCTGGAATGTCATCTTCACTTTGAGTGGCCTCCACATGTGATGAAGGGCCAGCCAAATGGGGGCAAGAGATCCTGGGTTTTTTGCCATCATGATTAAAAGTCTGGCAAGTACTTTTAGAGGGTTCCCCTGGTGGCTCAACTGGTAAAGAATCGCCTGCAATGTGGGAGACCTGAGTTCAGTCCCTGGGTTGGAAAGATCACCTGGAGAAGGGAAAGGCTACCCACCCCAGTATTCTGGCCTGGAGAATTCCATGGGCTGTATAGTCAATGGAGTTGCAAAGAGTTGGACACGACTGAGTGACTTTTACTTTCACTTTTTCAACCCTTTTAGATGAGGAGCTGTTGAAGGAACCACGGTTGTTTTGGTCGGGAAATAAAAAGTGGTGGGGAAATATGCTAAAATGTTAACAATGTGTGTCTCTTAATGGTGGGGTAACAGGTGATTTTAATTTTCTTTTTTTATATTTTCTAGATTTTCTATGAGGAATGTACTATTTTTAGAGAAAGAAAAACACCTCAATAAAGCATAATTAAAAGATGAACTCAGTGGTCTGTTCTGTGACAACGGTGCTTTGCTCATGACCTTGGAAGAGAGGTTGTCCCCAACATGTAAAAATTGATAGAAGACACATTTGTGCTCAATGTTGAGCTGAGGAACTGACTGACCTGAGAGGTGGCCAGAAAGCGTGCAGCCACAGGCCGGGGTCAGGTTGGACCAGACAAGGTCCCTTTCCACTTTTATTCTGTGACCTGAAGCCAATTTGGTTCCTGGAGTCTGTTTCTAGTTGGCTAAGGACACAGAGAGGAAAGATCCCCCAACTTCCTAACCAAGCAGCCGGCTGGCACATCAGAGCCCCTCTTATCCGGGGGATGTGCTGTGTTTCAGGTAATGAGCCTGAAACAAACCATGGGAGGGGGCACAGGACCCCAGCCTGGCCTTTTTTGCTGGATGGAGACCCTGGAGGATCAATCACAGGACCAGCCAGACTAGGGGCTTCCTGAGAGAGGAGTTTTTGCATTTGCTCACCGATTGATCCCCAGCTAAGATCATGGCATCTGGTCCCATCACTTCATGGCAAATAGAAGGGGAAAAAAATGGAAACAGTGACAGACTATTTTCTTGGGCTCCAAAGTCACTGTGGACAGTGACTGGGGCCATGAAATTAAAAGACTCTTTCTCCTTAGAAGGAAAGCTATGACAAACCTAGACAGCATATCAAAAAGCAAAGACATCACTTTGCCAATAAAGGTCCGGATAGTCAAAGCTATGGTTTTTCTAGTAGTCATGTAGAGTTGGGCCATAAAGAAGGCTGAGCGCTGAAGAATTGATGCTTTCAAACTGTTGTGTTGGAGAAGACTCTCGAGTCCCTTGGACTGCAAGGAGATCAAATCAGTCCATTCTAAAGGAAATCAACCCTGAATATTCATTGGAAGGACTGATGCTGAAGCTGAAACTCTGGTACTTTGGCTACCTGATGAGAAAACCCAACTCTCTGGAAAAGACCCTGATGCTGGGAAAGATTGAAGGCAGGAGGAAAAGGGGATGACAGAGGATGAGATGGTTGGATGGCATCACCGATTCAGTAGACATGAATCTGAGCAAGCTCCAGGAGATGAAGAACAGGGAAAACTAGCATGCTGTAGCCCATGGGGTCGCAAAGAGTCGGACATGACTGAGCAACAACAACAGTCCCCAAAAGATTGAACAGCACCTGGCACCTAGATGCTCAGTCAACACTCGCTGAATAAATGACTGTGGGCCTCACATTCCTATGAATGAAAATTTTAACATCTGACTGCACTGAAATTTTAAGACAGCCCCTAGGAAAGGGCCCCAGCCCAGGCCCGGAACACAGAAGGTGCTCAGTGAACGTGGGTTCATCTATCCTGATGTCTGCTCTGTGTAGCTGTGGCCTGGGCGTCCTCCATGCTGGGACCACCCTCCCCACACTCAGTGCCCCAGAACACCCTTCTTCAGTGGTTAAACCAGGTCATTTCTGGGTCTCACACATCCTGCGGCTGTAAACAGGGAGGGGCAGAAAGCACCCTCCCCAGGGCGATGGCATCAGAGGGCTGGGATTAAAGCCGTCCTTCTCCTCCCCCTCACCCCCTGCCTGTGCTGATAGGCTCTCAGGCAACAGCCTCAGCTGGCCCCGGTTATTTTTAATCACATGATTGCCCAGGGTCTTTTGTCACTTCAACAGTTTAATTGGGAGCTGTGGCCCGCCTACAGCGGAGTTGCTGGAGGACACGTCAGCTGGAGCACCCCAGCGGCAGCAGGCAGAGGGGGCTGGTCCCCGGGGTGCTCCAGGCATCCAGAGCCAGGCTGCCTCCATCAGGCAGAAGCAGGGTGCAGGAGGGGGATCCAAGCCCCTCCACTGAGGGAAAGCTCCACCCCGACCAGCAGCCCCAGGGCAGGTGGCGCTTGGCCGTGGCCAGGGAGACAAGTCACAGCTGAAGACAGCTCTGATGGGCAGTAAAGGGGAGTGGAAGAGGTTTATCTGTGTTGTTGTCGTCTGTTTGCAGCTCCATACACTGCAGCCCATCAGCTCCTCTGTCCATGGCATTTCCCAGGCAAGGATACTGGAAGTGCGTTGTCATTCACTTCAGGGGATCTTCCCGATCCAGGGATTGAACCCATGTCTCCTGCACTGGCAGGTGAATCCTTTACCACTGAGCCACTAAGGAAGTCCTTTATCTGTTCATTCATTAACCTATCCACCCATTCTGTCCATTCATCCTTGTATCCATCCACCCATTTGCCATCTATTCATCTATCCAAGCAGTCACCCATTCTTTTCAACCACCCATTCATCAATCTTATACATTCATCTATTGTTCACTGTGGGTCTACCAGGCATATTCTCCCACCATCAGGCCCAGTCAGCTTCCTAGAGGCATTGCTAACCCATCCATCATCCCAACATCCCACCCACACATCCAGCTCCCTTTCCACCTACCCCTCCCATACCTTCACCTATTGTCCACTAAGCACCCACCAGATACTGTCTCCTATCATTTTTTTCTCCTATCATTTCTTATGCAATTAAAAAAAATGTATTTATCTTTTGACTGTGTGGCATGTGGGGATCTTAGTTCCCCGACCAGGGATCGCAGTCCCTGCCCTGACCCCTGCATTGGAAGCGCAGAGTCATAACCACTGGGCCACCAGGGACATCTCTCCCCTACCTCTAAATCCAGTTCCTTTCTAAGATGGGGTGCCTACTCATCGCTCCCAGCTGGTAGGGGTCTCTGGGCCCTCCCCAAGCCCTCGGCAGGCCCCCTGCCTGTCTGCATCCCACTCCTCATCCTAACTTAAGCAACCCCTCGAGAAAGAAGGAAACTAACAGGACAGTGTGCGCTGGGCACACTGCTTCCGTTATCTCCCTAAGCAGTTATCAAAGTCCTTCCTGCTTTCCCCGGGAGAACCGGCACAGAGAACCAGGCCTGGGATGCCCGCTGGACTCCGCACCCAGGGTTCCTCTGCTCCCCCTGTGGGCCCCCTGGGACGCAGTTTTCGTGGCAATGGACTCTGGACAGTCTCGAGGACAGACTCAGTGTCCACAGCTCCAGATCCCCTCCCTGGCCCCCGTGCTGTCCCCGCTGAGGGGATGGACCTCTCAGCCTCCATCTCCTGCACAGCACAGGATAACGAAGCCCATCTGGCATGATCCACCATTATCTTCTGCCCCTTCAACTGGCATTGTGGCAGCTGCATGCTTTGGCAGCCTCCGAGCGCTCCTGTCTCCAGGACACACAGCCCCGGGGGACTCCGGGGCCAGGGATGCAGGCGGCGGGCAGTTCTATGCAACACAGAGAACTGCTCCTCCTGGCCAACTCCTGCTCACCCTTCAAAATCCAGGCCGGCTGTCACCCTGTCTGGGCGGTCACAGCTGTCCGGGAGCCTGCTGGGCTGAATGAAGAAGGCCAAGGGGTTCCCCCTACCCCTCAGGCCGCTGTGCAAAGCTTGGGGAGCTTTTCCTGCAGGAGGAACATTGCTTCCCTGCCTAGGTTGGGCCCCGCTCTGGGCAAATTTCCTTCCTCTTACTAGAAACCACTGCAGACCAAGGAGGAGCCTGGGATCCCAGCATCAGAAACGACACTCCATCAGCTGGTTTGGGTCACCCCGCCGTGAAGAACTCACGGGTGACACGCAGGCCCAAGAGGAGAAGCAACATGAGCCCTAATCTGTTTCGGCAGAGAGGCTGCGGCCACCCGGCTGGCCGGCAGTGATAAGGAGGGGGAGGGCAGGGCACTTGGCTCTTGGGCCACGCTCTGTGCTGGGGGTGGGGGTGGTAGGGACGACAGCTGTGCATTCTGAAGTCTGCCTGCACAGGCGTGAGCAGCACTGATAAGAGAAACGAAAGAACTCACCATGTGCTGAAGGTGGAAAGTCCGTGCCTTCAGTGACTTGCCTGCAGTCTGCAAGCTTCGACAGGTCTGAGCCTGGACTCCTGGCACCTGGGATTCTCCAGGAACTTCAGACACATCTTACCTGGAGGGGCACTTCCAGGTAAGTGGTTGGAGAGCTGATCAGATCCAAAAGGGATACAGACCCAAGAGAGGAAGGAAGGACAGACCCAGAAGCCAAGTGCAGCTGGGAGTGGGGCAGGCACCCCAGAATGCAGGTATGAAGGGCTGGGTGGGCTTGTGGGGTGTGGGGGAGCTCTCCCAGCAGCCGCTAACAGCACAAGGCCAGGGAAACAGGCTTTGTGAGACGGGACTGCAGAGTGGAGGCCGAGAGGCCCCCCAGTTCAAATGCTGAAATCCCACCCTCCTGAGCAGTGGGGTTCGGAGGTGGAGCCTCTGGAAGCGATGAGCCCTGGAAGGCAGCGCCCCCATGAAGGGACTGTGTGTTGGTCACTCAGTTGTGTCTGACTCTTTGTGACCCCACGGGGTACTGCCCGCCAGGCTCCTCCATCCATGTGATTTTCCAGGTAAGGATACTGAAGTGGGTCGCCATTTCCTTCTCCAATGAAGGGATTAGTGTCCTTCTAAGAGTCACGAGCAAGCGTCCTCTCCTCCACGTGAGGACGCAGCGAGACCAGCCCTCTGCAGGGCAGCAAGAGGGCTCTCGCCAAAACCAATGGCTGGCACCTAGACCTTGGACTTCCCAGCCTTCAGACGGCGAGAGCCTGCTGTGGAAGCCTCCGGTCTTTGGCGAACTGTTACAGAAGCCTCTTGAAGTCTGTTACTCGTACATACAAGGCACAATTCACAGCCAGCACTTGACTCATCAATGCTGACTGTCTGGGACAAGCAGGTGCTACAATCAAAGCGCTGGGGGATGCCCCTCAGGCCGACAGCAGCCAGCCCACAGGAGAGGCAGGGAGCCCTCGAGGGGAAGGGCACACTCTTCCACCGTCTCCCTCCTCTGGGGGGACACTAATGTCCTGGCCAGCTCTGCCCAGCTCTCCCAGGGGCCTCTTGCCCCTAAACGCTGTGGGTTCCCACTCTAAAATGTCTTTCTCCACCAAATCTCCTTCTCTGCTTTGCAACAGGACTTGAGCAAGGCCCCCAGAGTCTCTGTGGCCCCCTGAGGCCCACAGGCCCTGCTCCACCCTGCCCACAGAAAGAGCTTCCTGAAACATCCATCAGAGGCACCCCCTTCTAGTCCCCCAGGGTGAGAGGCTCCCTCTGTGATGGGCTGGGGGCAGGGGGTGTGTCGGGATGCCCATCGCCTCTCCCTACACTCCTGTGAGCCACCTGGTTCCCTCCCTCCCCCGTGTGGCCTGGGCAGGCCTTCTCTCTCCAGCCACCTTGGGGGTCTCAAGCACACCCGGCACTTCTGGAGACAGGAATGCAATCCAGGTTCGAAAGGCAGCCTCACATCTCCGTTTGCCACATCTTAGCTTTCAGGCACAGGGTCACTGCCTGCCTCTCTCCTAGCTGCAATCTTGCAGTGTTTACAGAAGCTCTAGAGTGTGAGAGCTGCGGGCACACTCATGGAGAACACAAGTCTTCAAAGAGCAGAACATGCGTGCGCTGATCTGCCCTGCTCAGCCTTCCTGCCACCCAGACTGGGGTCTGCACACCCACTCTGCCAGCCAAGGACCTGAGGCGGCGTCAGCGGAAGTCACAGGAGGAGAGGAGACACTCACCCTGAGCCTGGACCAGCGCGGGGTCAGAGGGCAGGGTCACAGACAAGGCTTCCAGGGGCTGATGGGGTGACCTCCGAGGGGTGTGAGACAATCTGGGCTGGGGGCAGTGCCAGGAGGGAGTACAGATCCAGCCACACATATGTGCACTCAAGTGCACACACATATACACCCACACACTCATCTGCATTCAACACACCCATGTACACTCACGAGCACAATGCAGCCATATGCACACATACAGGCATGCATGAACTGTTGCCCCTGCTGCTCGGCATTGAGAGGGGCATCCAGGGCAGCCCCTCGAAGAGCCCCATTTCTGGTGCCAGCCTCTGGATGCTTCCAGGCAATCAGCTTCCAGAACACTGGCTGGGGGTCTGTGGGCCGGGCCCCAGCTCTGCAGAGGGCCTGCAGGGCTGTGACAGGGAACCCTGGTGCCTACAGCTTCCCGCTCTGGAAGCCTGGGACCGCGGGAGGCAAGCCCCACAGGGGAAGGATGGCGCTGTCCACTAAAATGAGACCTGGCTCTCCAGGCAGCTGGCCATACTGCGGGTCCCCTGGTCTGTGCTGCGTGTGATCTGACCCTCACCCTAAGGGACCACTTGGACAGCTGATGATTCGTACAACACTTAGCCTGTGAAATGGGTGTATGATGCCCGTGTGCGAGGCTGAGGACAGGGCTCCAAGAAATACTCTCTGTGGAGTCTCAGGAGAGCAGCTGGCATGCCTGCCCAGGATGTGCCCGACAGATGTGTGCTACAGACACCCCAGGGTCTGTGCCGCCTCTGGGCTGCTCTGAGGGCAACCGGGAAGGAGCAGCCAGACCCCGGCAGCAGCTGGGCACGATGCTGGGGCCGTGCCTTGTACCCGGGCATCCTTCAGCTCAGGGTTTTCTCCTTCTCAAAGGGTCTCCCTAACCCCGCTCTTGGGCTGCCCAGACCCCTTACTCCGTCCATGCCTGGACATCCCAACAGGGACCCTCAGAGTACATGTCAGAGCATGCCTACCCGACCCCATCCACAAACCTCCACCCTCGTCACCCATAGATATGCATGCCTGGTTCTCTATAGCCCAGAATCGTGCCTGGCGCAGAAAGTACCAAGGATGTTAGGAAGGAAGAAGGGAAGGAGACAAAAAGGCTTGTAGATCCTGAAAGATGAAAGCAGCCTGAAGACCACCTCGCCAATCCATTTCACAGTCAGGAAGGCCAAAGAGCTTCAGTGACTCAGCCAAGATGACACAGATCTCAGCAGACAGAAGGATCCTAGGCTTTGGCGCCCTGCAGGCACCCCACCCACGGCACCACACGACCCGGGAGGCTCTTCTCCTTCCCAAGCTACTCCCAGGACACCCTCCAGCAGACGCAGCCATGCCCAGAGCCACAACATAACAGCGCACGGGGGGCGGTTTCACCCAGATTAAGTCCCCACGAGACGCCGCTGCTGCCGCCAAGACACTTTAGTCATGTCCGACTCTTTGCAACTCCATGGACCATAGCCTACCAGGCTCCTCTGCCCATGGGATTTCCCAGGCAAGAATACTGGAGTGGCTTATCATGCCCTCCTCTAGGGGATCTTCCCGACCCAGGGATTGAACATGCGTCTCTTACGTCTCCTGCATTGGCAGGCGAGTTCTTTACCACTAGCGCCATCTGGGAAGCCCCCAGGAGGCACTGGAGTTCCTCAAATTACTGGTGAAACATGTACCCCATGGATGGATTCCTTGGAGCACAGGGTCCTTTGGACAAGGGTGAATAACTGAACAGCAAGCATTCATTCACCAGAAAAACTGGCCGTTCCCTCTTTGCTCCCCATAGCAATGGGTGGACGTTGTGCTAATCTCCAGTGCTGCCCATAGGGACTGCTGGTCTGGGGGCAGGAAGAGAGAACCCACATCAGAGAGGGTCAGTGCTCAAGGGGCTGCCGCACAGCATCAGATCCATCTGTCCCTGATCTTCTCAGACCTCACAGACCACCTTTAGAAACTGGTGCTACCCCTAGTACTCTCCGGACGTGAAATGCATAGACAATGCACCTTTCCCATATCACTAAACCCACTACAACAGCCTCTGACTGTACTACGCAGGCGAACCAGAACAAGGAAGTAGTTCACAGTGAAATTACCTGCATTTCAATATGAAATGCTCATACCTATATATAGAGTCACCACGAATGTGAAAGCCACAAATGCAGAATAAGCAGGTGACTGCAGTCCCACCAGCCCTGCTGCTCTCAGCACTGAAGTGGAAAAAGGCTCTTGGTAAAGTTCCAGATGAAACCCCAGCACAGGAGAGCTGTGCTCTCAGCACAGTGGTGTGAAACGGCTACAGAACAACCCTCCCACTGGCCACAGTCACGACTCTGGACAATAAAAATACCTGCTCCCCCCATCCCCCACCCCCCGCCCCTCCAACGATGACCCAGGGATTCTACAGAAAAAAGCAACAGATTGGGACTGGGGCACGTTTCCATCTTGTGGGGCATGCTGCACACACAAAGCTGGGAGGCAGCAGCAGGTAAAAGGCTAACAGAAAGCTGCCCATCTTCCTGGCTGGAAGAATTGCAGGGAAAGCACAGGCAGGTGTTAAGGGCACTGGAGAGAGTCCCGGAGGGAAGAAAGCCAGAGGGAAGGCATCCCTGATCCTGGGTGTGTCCACAGAAGTTTCAGCCTGACCTTGACTCACAAGCGTGCCTGTCAGACTCAGATAAGCTCAGCAAAAGATTAAATCACTTGACCCACTGACGATGAGATGCAGCTTAAGCAGAGTGAGTAACTGTCAACTGAAGTATAAAGAATCCTCAGAGGAATGTAACAGAGCCCAGAGTCTACACAACCTCATACAATGTCGAGCAAAAAATAATCTCCAGAAAAATAGGACCCATACTCAAGGGAAAAAGATAACCAACAGATACCAATCTTGAGATGACACAGATGCTGGAATCAATAGACAATAACTTTAAAGTCATTCTTATAACTATTTCCCTGAGGCAAGGGAGATGAAGCTGGTATTTTCAGTAAAAGGAACGAAATGGAAAATTAAAAACTTAGAAATACAATATCTGGAAAAAATTCAATGGAGAGCTTAGACAGTATAATGGGGATGATAAAGAGTGAGTGAAGCTGGAGATAAGTCAGTAGAACTTACCTGACATGAAGAAGAGATGAAAAAAAGATTGAAAAACATGAAAAGAGAATCAGGGTTTCAAAGGACAGCATAAAAAGATATAATAATTGGATAATCAGTGTTCCAGAGAATGAGGCAAAAAAATAAACACTTTAAGAAATAATATTCTCACCAAAAGAAAAAAAAAAATGTTGTCACTATGTGTGGTGCTATATGTTATAACAACTTTAGACTTAACTGTGGTGATCACTTTGCAACATACATAAATGTTGAATCATTGTATACCTGAAACCAACAGAATGTTATATATCAGTTACTGTTGTTGTGTCCACCAGGCTCCTCTGTCCATGGCATTTCCTAGGCAAAAACACTGGCGTGGATTGCCATTTCCTTCTCCAGGGGATCTTTCCAATCCAGGGATCAAACCTACATCTCCTGCATTGCATGTGGATTCTTTACCACTGAGGAACAGAGGATGAGACGGCTGAATAGCATTTCTGAGTCAATGGACATGATTCTGAGCAAACTCTGGGAGATAGTAAAGGACAGGGAAGCCTGGTGGGCTGCAGTTCATGGGGCTGCAGAGAGTCAGGCACAACTTAGCAACTAAACAAAAACAAAATATGTTAATTACACCTCAGTAAAAAATGAAAAAAAGAAATAATAAATATAAACTTCCTAAAGCTGATAAAATAAATGTGTAATGTAAGATCATATGATAAAAACTCTTCAAAAAGTGGGCATAGAGGAAACCTATCTCAATATAGAAAAAGGCCACTCACAAGAAACCCATAGCAAACATCATTCTCAATGGTAAAAAAACCAAAAGTACTTCCTCTGACATCAGGAACAAGACAAGAATGTCCACTCTTGCCACTGTTATTCAGCACGGTTTTGGAAGTCCTAGCCAAGGTAATCAGAGAAGAAAAAGAAATGCAAATTGGAAAAGAAGAAGTAAAACCATCTGCAGATGATGCTACTATACACAGGTGCAAGTTCAGCAAAGGGTTCTAGTTCCTGGAAAGAAGGAGGAAGCACATGCTCCCTTGTGTCTCCCCCAGTGAATGCAGCTATAAACCCAGACAGATGCTGGGGTAATTACCTGTGGACTAAAAATAGCAGCAGGCAGACTGGGGAAGGAGGCCAGATTTCAAAGCACCAATAAACAGGCTGTGAGTTTCCACTGATTTTCATCAGGTACAAGCTGGGTGGACTCCAAGGTCACCTGAAGGCCAGGCCTGCACACCAAGAGCAGATGAAAAGAGCTTTGAGATTAGACTTCATCTTTTGACATGAGCAGTAGGACAGAGGAACCCTGGGTCTCAGAGTGTGTGTGTCTGTGTGTACCACCCTTTTCATCTTTACTGCATTTTCTCCCACTGACGGCCCCAGGGAAACCTGCAGTGGCACATTGGCAGTGGACACTGGGTGGGTGGGCACCTAAAACTCTGAAGGAGGGGAGACCTCTCTGACCATTGGAGCTGTGGTTCCAAAAACATGGGATGAATCTTCACCGCTTCCTTCTTCTCTCTGTTCTCCTGTCACATGGCCCCAAGTGAAGACATATTTGCAATAAGTTCATGGCAAGGCAGGGGAATTAAGGTTTCAGTTTTTTGTCTGGAGGGCCCAACAAGGCTGCCCAGAGCACTGGAAAGTGTCAGGGAGACTGTGGTGTGGAGGGAGCAGAAGCATGATTGTGTAAAGTGGTACATGAGCTTCTGGGCTTGCTTCAGGTTGAGGATGGGTGGATCGGGCCTTAACTGGCCTATGAAGGATACTGAGAATGGGCCTAGGAGGTGATCTGTCACCTGTCTCCAAGACTGGCCCCTGTTGCTGTGTATACAAGGCATATCTGAGAAGCAATGCTCTAAAAACTAACATTGGAATCACACCCATGAAAAAGTGGCTGGAACGTGGGCTCACACCCCAACCAAGTAATCAGGTACATCAACCTTTCACATAGGATTTACACAATACCCTGAGAATTATAACATAATATTCAAAATTTCCGTGATACAAGCTGGACTCAGTTGGCATATAAAGAACTAGAAATATGCCAAGTCTCAAGGGAAAAAACAGAAATAAAAATAGTTTCTAGACAGGTTTTAAACAGAAGATTGAGGAAAGAATCAGTGAACCTGAATTTGAAGATAGATCAATAAAAAATATCCAGCCTGACAGAGAGAATCACATAACAGATAGAGAAATAGGACTCATCTCATGTAGATGAAGAGTCATTTGAAAGACTGCAGATTTCTCATCAGAAACCATGGGGGTCAAAAGGAAGTGGAACAGTGTTTTTAAAGTGCCATTAACACAAAACTCTATATCCAGCAAATATCCCTTAGGAATAAAGGCAAAACCAAGACATTCTCAGATAAGAAAAACCAAGAGAACACATTGCCAGCAAGCCAACTCTAATAGGAATGCTAGAGGAGATTCTTCCAATGGAATGGAAATGATACAAGAGAGAAACTGAAAGCCAGGAATAAAGGATGTGTGATAAAATTGGTAAATATCTAGGTAATAAGATATTTTTCACTTCTGACGGTGAAGACAGCATCACCAACTCGATGGACAGGAAGCTGAGCAAACTCTAGAAGATAATGAAGGACAGAAGAGCTCAGCATGCTGCAGTCCATGAGGCCACAAAGAGTTGGACACAACTTAATGACTGAACAACAAGTTCTTCCCTTCTGAGAGTCTTTATAATATTTATGATGGCTGAAAGTAAGAACTATTATGTCATATGATAGGGCTTTCAATACATCCAGATTTAATACACAGGAAAAATATAACATGAAAGGAGAACAGAAGGAGCAACATGGTGGTAAGGTTTTCACATTATACTCGTAGCAGTAAAATATTAACTTTCAGAAAACTGCAGAAAGGTAAGTAACCACAGCAATCACACACACAGATAAAGATATACAAGTAAAAACTTCAGTAAGTGAATTAAAATGGAGAAGTAAACAATCCAGATTAAAAAAGAAAAAGGAAAGGAAAAAAAAAAAGAGAACAAAACTCAGAGGGAACAAGAACTAGAGTGGTAGATACAAACACATCAATAATTAGATAAAATTTAGTCTCAACACAACAGATAAGAGATTGTTAGAATTGGCTTTTAATAACTGCCCAGTGATCTGCAGCTTATAAGGAAATCAGCTTTTGCTATGATAACATAGGTAGGTTTGAAGTGAAAGGATGGAAAAGATATATCCTGCAAGTACTAATTACTAGGGAGGAACAGAAGCATTAAATAATAATAAAAAGATCAATCCACCAAGAGGACATAAGTCTTGAATAAATATGTACCTAACACCAGAACTCTAAGACACATGAAACAAACTCTAACAGAACTGAAAGGAAAAAATGGACAAGTACATAATTATATTGGAAAATGTCAACATTCCTCTCTTAGCAATCAATAGAACTAGTACCGGGCAAGTCAACAAAGGCATAAACATTTCTGAAAAATAACATCAATAGGATCTAATTGACATTTATAGAACACTCCACAGAATGCACATTCTTTTCAATGCATACAGAATATTCACCAAGAACACATGTTCTGAGTCACAAAACTAGAAAAAGAGCAAAATAAATTCAAAGCATGCAGGAGGAAGAAAATAATAAAAGCAAGAAATTGTTGAGCTAGAAAAAGGAAAGAGGAAAATCAATGAAACTGAAAGCTAGTTCTTTGAAAAGATCAATAAAACTGATTACATTTTAGCAAAATTGGCAAAGAAAAAAGAAGACAAAAATCACCGGTATCAGTAACGAAAGAGGTGCTATCACTACAGGAGAGACATTAAGAAGATAATGAGGGACTCTCTGAACAACTCAGATAAATTTGACAATTTAAAATGGACTAATCCTTTGAAAGTCACAAACTACCCAGATTCATCCAAGGAGCAGTAGATAATCGAAAATGTATATTTTCTTATATGTACTGAAGACATTGAATTAATAGTTTAAAAAAATTGGAAAAAGGCTGTCTTTATACTGAAATGATTTCACTGAATTTTATGAATCATTTCAAGAAAAGAAAACAAACAAAAAAAAACACCAATTCTACATAATCTTTCCCAGAAAAGAGAACTGGAGGGAACACATCACAACTTAATTTATGAAGACAGCATTATACTGACACCCAACCCAGACAAAGGCAGTATCAGAAAATCACGCCAGTCTGCCTCACAAGGCCCTCAGCAAAATACTAGGAACTCAAACCCAGAAATGTATAAAAAGACTAATTTATGACCAAGTGACTGTTACTGCAGGAATGCAAGGCTGGTTCAATACGTGAAAAATCAATTGACACAAATGACCTACAAACAGAAAAAGAAAGACACACAATGACATCTATGGATGCTGAAAAAGTGTTTGACAAATTTCAATGTATCCATAAGGAGGGGGTGTGTGCCAGGCCTGGGACCCAGTATTGGAAGTGTGGTGTCTTAGCCACTGGACCGCCAGGAAAGCCCTTGCTCTATGCTTGTAAAATAGGCTGATTCCACCAATGGAACAGGGTAAGGTCTATGGCCCTCCCTCTTTTGCAAGCTGCGTGCTAACTCGCGTCAGTTGTGTCCAACTCTTTGTGACCCTGTGGACTGTAGACCATGAGGCTCCTCCTCTGTCCACGGGATTCTCCAGGCAAGAGTGCTGGAGTGGGCTGCCATTTCCTCCTCCAGAGGAATCTTCCCAACCCAGAGAGCAAACCTGCATCTCTCACGTCTCCTGCACTGGCGGGCAGGTTCTTTCCCATTTCAGTGCCACCTGGGAAGCTCCCTCCGCCCTCTTTTACACACCAGGAAACTGAGACGCAGACGGGCTGCCCAGCCGGCCCATGTGGCGCCGTGGGGACCATCAGGGGTGAGGCGGGGGGCAGGCTCTGGGCTCCACGGCCTCACCGCACTCTGCACATCTGAGATGAAAGCCTCCCACCACTCGCGCTCTGCGTGGTGTGGGCGATTCTGTGCCTGCTTCCTGAGCTCACACAGGGTCTGGAACAGACAGAAAACCCACATGCAGCCTTCTCACAGGATGTCAGCATCCCCAGGGTTTCCTGGAGGTGAGTGTGCGCAGAAGGGCTGGGTCTAACCCTCTTCCCCCATTCCCAGGGCCCTGTCCCCGGGCCGTGACGGTCCATCCTCCAGCCAGTCTCCTTGTGTGTCCCCAGCCCGGCCCTGCAGAGCCCCACAGAGTGCCTGCAAGCCTCTGACTCCGTCGGCTGCTCCAAACAGTAACCTTGAACAAGTGCTCCCCCAGAAATCCCGGTGGAGGGCTGCCCGATTCCCTGGAGGATGGTCTCCCAGGGTTCCACATAGATCAGGGACCCACACGGCCCTCTCCATGGCTTCTGCGCCTCATCGCTGCCATCTCGTGGCTGAGACAGGGAACACAGAACCGGAACTGCTGCCTAAAAGGTCCAGAGAAACAGCAAAGAGTGGAGGTGAGGTCACTGGTCAGGGGTTCCTCCAACACAGAGGCTTTGGAGTGGGTGGTGGGGAGGATGCTGGAGGTGGGATTACATTAGGACAGCTTCTGCATTATGCTTCTATCCCTGGGTGGGGAAGATCCCCTGGAGAAGGCAATGGCAACCTACTCCAGTATTTGTGCCTGGAGAATCCCACGGACAGAAGAGCCTAACCCCAGAGAAGATGCTCAAGCCTTCCAAATGCACCCCCAACCCCACCGTGCCCACAAGTCACAGGGACTCTGTCAATGTGCAGGGCTCCCATCAGTAGGTCCCAGGTGCCGGGGCCCTTGCATTCCTATCTGGTGGCCATGCCCCTGCTGTGGTCTGTGGACCACATTTTCAGTAGCAGAACCTTCTCTGATGGCCCTTGACTTGGTTAAGCCAGGACATGACTCAAGGAGCACCTGGAGCCCTGGAATTCCCCATTCTGGAGCAGAACCCAAACACCTGCATTTCTTTCTTTCTTTCATTTTCTTTGTACTAATACTTGGCTGCACCAGGTCTTGGCCTTTCCAGGTGGTGAAGAATCTGCCTGCCTATGCAGGAATCACAAGAGGTGTGGGTTTGATCCCTGGGTTGGGAAGATCCACTGCGGGAGGGCATGGCAACCCACTCCAGTATTCTTGCCTGGAGAATCCCACGGAGAGAGGAGCCTGGTGGGCTACAGTCCATGTAGCAGTCTGCATAGCTTCTCTGGGGTCATGCAGAGTCACATGGCTAACGGGACTGATCACACACACATGCACTGGGTCTTGTTGCCACATGTAGACTCTTGGTTGTAGCCTGTGGGGTCTAGTTCCCTGATCAGGGATCCAAACTGCACGTCCCGTGCGTTGGGAGCTTGGAGTCTCAGCCACGAGGAAGTCCTGCATCTGCCCTTCTGATAAGCTCCTGGGTGACATTGCTGCAGCGGTGGCCCGTCAGGGAGCATAGCCAGAGACCCACTGGCCGCAGCCCAGGCTGCCCGGCAGTGGTCGGCGGGGGTGCCCAGGAGCCCCCGGCCCGCATCCTGCCTTCTTCTCCACCTGCCCACACCGTCTCGTGAATCTGGAAGCCGAGACAAGAAAGCAACACCCCACCAAAGCGAAGCCCAAGCCATCACGTTCGTAATCCAAGTGCTGCCGTTTCCCAGACACAGCCTAAACAGGCTTATTCTGAAGCGGAGGGATGAACAGGCCCACATCCATCGCAGTCCTCCGAACACAGGGGTGGAGGCAGCAGGTCTTCAAGCATCACTGGTGTTGGGGCCCCCAGGGGACTGAGTGTTGGAATCAGAGGTCAGCTGGTTGCAGGCATCCCTGCCTCTGCGTGTTGGACAGCCGTGCTGTGAGTCCCAGGGCTCGCAGCTCTGAGCTGGCTCTGGGGGTGTGAGCACACCACCTTCCTGCCCCAGGTGCCCACCACGGTCCGTGATACGAGGCGGGCAGCCCACCACAGAGGCGCACTGGCGCCTGGGTGGCAGAGGGTACGACCTCTCAGCCTGCGCCCTCCTGGATCTCCAGAGGCTCCGTCTGCCCCAGAGGCAGGTGCACCCAGGGCCTCTGGGTCAGTGACGCTTACCTGTGGAGGTGAGACATGAGCAGTCGCGGGCAACCCTGGCCATCCGCAGTGGCAACCTGACACGTGCCCTCACTTTGCCCCAAAGGAGGGACAGCTGACCAGCGGTGGCCTTGTCCGAGGGGCTCAGAAGGATCAGGAGGAGGGAAGCATCTTTCTAAAGTCAAGGCCCAGGGTCAGGCCACCTAACTCCCACCCGGCACCACTGTGAGGCACCGCTCAGCCGAGAGCCCCAGGGAGTGGGGCCTCCTGTCTAGGCTGGGCAGGAGGCCCTGGGGCCATCATGTACCAGGCTCAAAGGAAGCTGGCAAGAAAAAAAGCTCCTCCCTGGCCCCCGACTTCCCCTCATGTGGTGAAGAGGGAACTCCCTGAGGGCTCTGGACCCAAGCTCCGCCTTTGCCAGTCGATGGCTGTGTGATGAGAAGGAAATCACTTAACCGCTCTGAGCCTCCACTCCTTCATGCAAAAAATAGAGGCCAGTGATGTGCGGTGGCAGGTCTAAGTTACAACTGCAACCAAGACTAAACCCTCAGGGACACTGTTCACTGAGTGTCCACTGTGTGCAGAGGCTTTATAATCATGGGATCATTTCAGTCACCTTCCAAACAAGGCCGAGTGACAGGACCACCGTCTACGTGGCACCAAAGGACGGAGGGGCACAGGCAGCACGGAGCCTGAGGATCTTGACAGACGGGGCTGAGGCTGCGGCACGATGCCCACCCTGGTCCTGGCACGTGCAGGAGGGGTCCCCGAGCCCCCGGGGAGCCAGGCTCCCCGAGGCCAGTGCAAGGGCGCCCGCCCCACCCTCTGCTCCCTTGCTGGGCCCCGTGGTCAGTCACACGGGAGGACAGCGCCTGCCCTGAGTTGGTGAGTTCCTCCGCGATGGCCTCAGGGACAGCATGGGATGACCACACAGGATGATACGCCCTGTGTTAGAGCTCCACCTGCCAGGCCACACGGATGCATCCCTAGTGATGGGCCCAGGCTGCATGTCATAAAGAGGACTCAGATGGAAGGCACTCTGGCGGGACGCTGTATTTCCCACCAGGATCACACCTAGTGAGCCGGGAGGAGGGCTGGGCAAGACCAGGGGGCCTGAGTCAGCACGAGGGACCCATGCAAACACAGGTCCAGTTCACGCCAGCTCTGGAGGGACGCTTGGCTGGCTTGGGTCTCCTGCCGCGTCTATGCTATTAAAATGCTTTTTAAAAGTACTGAATGTCTGAAAGTTAAATGTTGGTGTGAAATGACATTACCACATCAAACTGCGTGGAGTTAATCAGGCCTGTGTGATACACCAGTAAATTCCCAGCTGGTTATTAGATCACCCATAAGTCTATCCATCCATCCATCCATCACCATCCATTATCCATCACCACCCATCAGATCTACCATCCATCCACCCACCATCCATCATCAATGCATCCATCCACCACTCACCAAACTATCCATCCATCCATCATCATCCATTATCCACCACCACCCATCCAATATATACCATTCACCATCCATTCATCCACCACTCAGCAAACTATCCATCCATCCATCCATTCATCCATCATCATCCATTATTCACCACCACCCATCCATTACCCATCCATCCATCCTTTCATCCTCCCTCCCGTGCATCACTCTGGGCACCCGTCTTTCCACTCACCTGCCTGTCCTTTCCTCCTTCCACCCACTGGCCACCATACATGGACTAGCACCTGTTCCACACCAAGTTCTGGGCTGGGCAGGCACTGAGGGTCCCGAGAGGGAATCAGAATCCTTATCCTACTCGAATATTCGGCACTGGGAGGAAGAGCCTTACAAATAAGAAGACAAGCCTGTGAGCAAGGCCCTGAGGGCAGAGCCTAGGACGGCTGTTTTTACTGAGGGGAGAAGAGTCAGGGCAGGAATCACAGGGTGTAGGGGGAGGGGTGGAAGGGAAGGATGTGCTCAGCCCACCAGGGTCCACTTTCTGATTCTGGGGAAACAAGCCCAAGTCTAGTGTGTGTGCCATGCCCAGTTACCCCCAAGGATGGGCATAGGATCCTGGTCTGGTCAGTGGGTCCACCCTACCTCCTTGGTCACATGACTTAAACCAGCCCATCAAGACTCAACCCTGAGCCTTCTCTTATAATGACTGGGAAAGAGGCACTCTCCTCCTTCAATGGCTGCTAAAGTAGTTGAACTTAAACCTCATGCTGCTGGCAGCCACTTCCCCAGGGTATGGGGAGAGGCTGCCAAAGAACATAATTCATACAGAGGAAACCAGAGAAAAGAGGTGGAAAGAGGGCTGCCTGATGCTAAGCACCTGGATCCAGCCCTGCCTGAAGCCCTTATTCCTGACCTTTCAAGTTATTCCTTTTTGGACCCCAGCCAGGTGGAGCTTGATTTTTATCATTTGTAACCCAGAGGCTTGACAGATACAAGGGGTAATATTCCTTGCTTTGGGACACAGGTTCTGACCTGGTATGAGGTCTAGGATCTCAGAAGGTGATAAATCTGATGGGACTTTGAAATCTGAGCCAGGGCCCCCAGGGTGGCTAGCCTAAGTGTGCAGGCATGAGCACCTTGGGCAGGTCCCTTGCACTTCACAAGCTTCAGTTTCCCTGTGTGTGAAATAAAATTTTTTTTCTTGCTTCCAGCATCCCAAACCTTTACCTAAATGATATCTTATGCCTTGCATCCTGAGCTGCTCTGGCTGAGATGGAAGAGGCCATGGGCGGTGGGGTGGGAAGTTGTCCAGATGTAGTGTGCACTATGGAAATAGGAAGAAGGCTGTATCTTAGGACACACAATGGCAAAGTGGCCAACTGTCTGCCCCAACATCTGTTCTCAACTTTTTCCTCAGGTTGTCTGGAATAAGGGCTATAGCTCTCAACCTTCCTTGAGATTACACCGTGGCTGACAGTTGGGAGAACAGTGGTCACTTTACATAAAATGAGGGATCATGGTTTGTTTCTTCTCCTTTCCTCTGTTGGAACATTGGATGCAATGGATGGAATCTAAGCAGCTGCTTTGAACCATGAGGCAACCTGCTAAGGATGTATTAGTCACTCAGTCGTGTCTGACTCTTTGTGACTCCATGGATTGGGGCTCTCAGGCCCATGCTCTCTATCCATGGAATTATCCAGGCAAGAATACTCTGTATTCATTCCCTTCTCCAGGGGATCTTCTCAACTCAGGGATTGAACTCGGGTTTCCTGAATTGCAGGCAGATTCTGTACCAGCTGAACCACCAGGGAAGCCCTGTTAAGGATGATGGAGCAGCAAAAAAGGAAAAGTCTAGATCCCTGTAAGCCTGGAGTGGCAGAGATGGAGGGGGAGGCTGTCGAGATGCAAATGAGGGGCAATGTGATGGGCTGGAGCCCCCACCCTAGCACTGGACCACCTTCCTCTGTCTCCTCTAACACGATAGAGAAGCAAACCTCTGCCTCACTGAAGCCATGGTTCTTGTGTTTTCCTGTCATGGGGGCAGCCATGTGGTGATGCTCCAGTGGAGGGGGAGGGAGACAGTAGTGGGGAGGAGGGTCTCTTCTTTCAAGATAGGAATGTCTGGATTTTGATGCTAATTTGAAAAGCATCCTATTTATTATAGTTCTCCAGCCAGGCCTCCCTTACTCATCTCTGGTTTAACTCACTAAAAGTTTCCACTCCTAAGCAACCACCCTCTCCTGGATGGGTTCTCGTCGAGGGTTTAGTCAAACCTTAGCACCTGCACATGGAAATGAAGGCTCCTGGGAGCATATGGGGCAGCCAAGCCCGTGGTGCTCCCACAGGTGTGCGGGGGGGTGTTCCTCACTTCTTAAAATGTACCTGCCGATTTCCTTTTTGTTTCATAACAACTCCATTTTGTCACTCTAATTTTAGTGGCAATATTTTTGTTCCAATCAGCGATCATTTTGGAAAAGTAGGCTGCTAGAAGAGCTCTTGGCATACAAAATGACAAGCAATTTTTAAACGGCATAAGACTGATGATTTTTAACCACACTGAATTCTAAATCTGTTTCAGGCTGGTTAACACTCGATAGCAAATAGCAAACTCTTTCCGATGGCTGTCTGTTCGCCTAGCTCCAAGGTGGCGGGCGGGTGCGGGGTGCTTCCTGGGTACCCACCTGAGTTACTAGGAGGCGGCAGGCAGGGTCCCGGCCCTGGAGAGAGGTGTGCAATCAGGGGACGGGGACATGGACTCAAGGAAGCGTCATCGCAGACGTCCACTGGGGGCTTGGCTTCGTGCCCCACGTGCTGGTGTCAGGCCGGGCGGGGGTAGGCGGAGCGCGCCCACAGCCAGCCAGCCATGCCCCTACCCCCACTCTGGGAAGCACCTGCCATCTGATCTTTCTCTGCAGGGTCAAGAGTTCAGAGTGTGGAGAGGCCTGGCAGGTCCTCAAAAAATGAAACATAGAGTGATCGTCAAAATGTTAGTCACTCAGTGGTGTCCGACTCTTTGCAACCCCTTGGGCTGAAGCCCACCAGGCTCATCAGTCTGTGGGATTCTTCAGGCAAGAATACTAGAGTCAGTTGCCATTTCCTTCTCCAGGGGACCTTCCTGGATCAGACCCAGGGATAGAACCTGGGTCTCCTGTATTGCAGGCAGATTCTTTATCACCTGAGTCACTGCTCCTAAGAGTGACTATATGATCCAGCAATTCCTCTCTAGGTGCGACCCCAAAGAGCTGAAAACAAGACCCAAGCAGACACTCAGGCACACTCGCACTAGCTGAAGGAGTGGAGACAAGCCAAGCGTCCACTGACGGATGAATGCACAGATAAACAAAGTATGGCACACACATATATGGTGGGCTATTAAATTACTTCCTCCTAAAAAGGAATGATGCAACGAGCTATGCTACAACACAGATGAACCTTCAGAACATTATGCTCAGTGAAAGAAGTCAGACTCGAAGACCCACATTTCACCTTTTACGTGAAATGGACAGAAAAGGGAGATCTATAGAGACAGAAAGTAGATTAGCAGGTGATCAAAATGTCCTAAAATGATAATATTATTTTTGGCCTGGTGGTATACGGCATGTGGGACCTCAGTTCCCTGACAACCACAGATCGAACCCACACCCTCTGCAGCGGAAGCACGGAGTCTTAACCACTGAATGGCCAGGGAAGTCCTGAAAATGTTCTAAAATTAGATGGTGGTGACGGTTGCACAAGTAGGTGGGTATTTTAAACGCCACTGAACTGTCCAGTTTAAATTGGTTCATTTTACATTGTGTGAATTCCACTTCAATTTAAACACATCTAAAAAAACAAAAAGACTGCAGAACATTCTGCCTGGGGCTCTGCTCGGCCACCACTGCCTGCCCTCTGAGCGCCCACTCCTCGGGGCACTGCCTCGGGTCCTCTGGGTCTCTCCTGATGGATGCTCAGCCCCCTGGGCCGAGAAGCCAGCACGGGGGAGCTGGGGATGGAGACACAACGCCCAGGCCTGTCAGACTCAGGGCGGCCACTTGCTAGCTGGGGGTCCCTCCAAACGCTGTGGAGCTTCTATAGCCTGTTTCCTTCCTTGTCAGGTCCCACACCCCAGGCCCCTCTGTGTAAGGCGAGCTCCCTGCCTCCTGTCCACAAGGGCAGGGTCACGCCTGCTGGTGGGTCCATTCATGGAGCTGATCGTGACCCAGCGCAGGATCTGCAAGAAACCCGGGACTGGGGACAAAGCGGTGAGTGAGGTAGCGAGGTCCCTGCTGTCACTCGGGGAGCAGAGGATGAACAGACAGACCCCAACAAGCCAAGTTTTATCCTGCAAAGAGCAGGGCAGGTGGGCCCTTGATACAGGGTCTGAGCTGAGATCAGAGGCTGGGAGGGAGTGAGCGGGGTGAAGGGCCCTGGAGCCGGCACAGCACACTCAGGGCATGGCTGGCATGTGGGCACAGGGGAGACCACCCTGGGGGGCTCAGAGCAGACCCTGTTCCAGCGACAGGCCGGTCTCTGCAGGAAAGAGGCCCCCGGCCCCTGCGGAGCCAGCGGGCACCACACTGCACTCCTGATGGGTCAATAAACAGAGAAAGGGGACGGGGTGGGTGCAGCGGCATCCTGAAAGGGGAGGGGGCACTGCAGAGGCAGTGTGTGCCCCCCTGGGGGGGGCCTTCCCTCCATCCCCTGGCCCTCTCTGATTCCCCACCCCAGATTCACCAAGCCTGTGCCTGGCCCCACATACAGAGCTCATGGACCACAAACGGCAGACTGCCAAATGCACCACGCTTGTTGCCACAATGGGTAGAGGCCGCAGAGCCTCCAGGGGCAGCGGCCCCCAAGCCAGTGCTGATGGAGACGTGGAGACTGCCCAGAGGAGGGTCACACCTGGAGCGGGGCCCAGGCACAGGCACCAGGCTGGCTTCGAGGGTCTCGGGGAGGAAGCTCCAGGGTCCTTCCTGCCTGCGGTGGAAACCCGACCTCAGGGCCCCTGCCGGTTCCGGCTGGCCTGCCCTGGCGTGCACAGCTGGTCACCACAGACCCAGGAGGCCATGGGGGGCTGGAACCCTGACCATCGGGCAGCAGTGGACCGGGACCTCCAAGCCACGAGCAGATGCCGGGGACCTTTATGGCGTCACCTGAGTTCTCTGCAGGCCCAGGGTGGGTGGACACAGGACCATCTGCAGGCGAAGGGCGTGAGCACAGGGAGAAGGCAGCTGACGTCCCCAGATCCCTGGGCCAAGCCAGGGTCCCCAGTGCAGAGACACAGGCACCCAAGCCGCTGTGCCCCAGTGGGGGGCCCCTCTGGATGGACCCTGGGCGTAAGGGACTCATCCGGGCCACCCTCAGGCTCAGAGGGTCATTAGACACAAATCCGGAGGGGACACACCTGGGCCCACACCCTCGAGCCCAGTCCCCGCCAGGGTCCGCAGGTGGGTCACCACTGTCAGGGGCGGGGGTGAGGGGGGGGGCGTTGTACTGAGTGCCCGCAGTGCTGGGAGTCATGCTGTTAGCCTCTGGGGCTCCCCGTGGGGTTTGTTCACCCTGATGAAGTCTCTCCTTCCCCTCCTGGAATTCAGGGGCGGGATCTCCTCCATGGGACCCCAGGTGTCGGCCAGGGCGAGGGTGGCACGGTGAATGAATGAATGAATGAATGAATGCGGGAGCGGGTGTGTGAGCAGCCCAGCAGCTCTGGCTCTGATATCCTCCCACCCGGACCCGCCACACCTCCGCTCCTGCAGTAAGTAGGGCGGCCCCGGGCACCTGGCAGCTGGCAGCTGGCAAGTGGTGCCAGTTGCCCTGTTTTGCTCCCAGAAGTGTCCCCGTTTGGATGATAAACGATACAGTCACCCTGGCAGTGAGACTCCTTCGAGGAGCATTCACGAGCGAAGCTGGATGCTTCAGGAATAGGAACTAGGTCAGATCGTCGCTAGGGTTCCGTCCCTGGGCCCGGGCTCAAGGACAGCCCGGCCCTGAAGCCAGGCAGGAACTGTGTGCTTACCTGGGCAGGTGTTCAAGGGGCAGACGGCGCAGCTGGGGCCCAGGCGGGGGGGTGGTGCTCCTGGAGCCTCTGGAAGAGAACCGCATGCGTGCACACACAGGCAGGCACGCGTGCTCGTGTATGCTACACTGTTCAGGTGTACAAGTGCAGAGGTGTGTGTGTTCACACACGTGTGGGCAGCCCTCATCTGACCCTCAGTGAGGTCTGTGACCCCTCCACCTGCAAGGCTCTGATCTGTGCCCATGGAGAGGCTCCAACACCCACACGGGTTCTTGTAGACCCAGGAGGCTGAAGATGCGAGGCTGCCCCCATCTCCCACCCTGACAGGAGCCGTGGAAGGGACTGTGGCGAGGGTGTGACCTCTGGGGGGCAGTCACAGCAGTGGGGTGGCGTGGCCTGGGCCCCCATCTCTGCTGACAGCGGGTCAGGGGAGATTGGGTCAGATGAAGCTCTGGTCTACAGGGAGAGAAAGTTCTAGCCCAGTACCCGGTGTGTGTGATCGGAGCCTGGCCGTCTCTCCTGCTCTTTCCCTGGGAGTCCCTCTGTGAAATGGAGCTGGCAGCCCAATCATGGCTCCAATAATACAACCTCAGAAGATGAAATCAGGCTGGGGGAGTAATGGCTAACGTTGCTACAGCCTTGCTCTCCTTACATGTCTGCTGCCCTGCTCAGGAGGAAGCTTTTGGAGCCCATCAAGGTCACGGTCAGGCACTGTCAAGGGGAGCGGTTCGGCTATATGATCTGACAACTCCCCCCACCCCCGCTGGCCCTGAGAGACCCATCTGGACTGATGTCACCATGCGTGAGAAGGCCAGAGAGCCCGGGTCCCAGCGTAACTGCCAGAAAGTGACTTAACCTCCAGGATCTTTTGTAAAATAGCCCCTCAGATTGGCTGCCGGCCCCTTGAATGCCTAGGAAGAGACGGGAAGAGAACCAGCGCTTTGAGAAGCTGAAACCACGTGTAAGCCGCCCCCCACCCCCATCCCCCATTTCCTCCCTGCTCTGAGCTCGGTCCCTCCTCCCCACACAGCTCTCCTGGAGCTAACAGGCTCGTGGGACCCTTGGCTGGTCCTAAAAGGCAGGCAGGGAGGGTTGGGGGTGGGGGTCAGAGACGTGGAGTCTACGATGCTCTGGGTCACGCTCCCTGCTGGCCATGCTGAAGATGCAGCTGGCTCCCTGGGCACCCATCAGAGGAAGGTGCTCAGCCTGGGGAATGGGGCCCCATGGAGAAGTCCAGGGGAGCCCCCTCCACACATGAGAGTGCATGGAGAACCTCCCGGATTCAGCGAAGGGCACATTTGCATCTCAGCTAAACAAGCAGAGGCTGTTGGGGCGCATTCGCAGCGGTTAACAGCTGTGCTGGCTTGGACCACGCTCCTGGGGGATCCCGCTGCATTCGGCAGTGACTTCACAGCACGAATCTCTAAACGAAACAACCTAGAGGCAGGGGCTCCTGCCGCAGGGGCGCACTGGAGCCAGGGCTGAGGCACCGTGGGCTTTGGCCGCCTGGGCGGAATAGGATATCACCCTGTGCCCATCCTAGCAGGTGGTGAGCCTGGCCCAGTGTGATCAGCTCGGCCACTGCCAGATTTTAAAGCCACATCCTCGGGTTTTGGTTGTTGCATCAACAATGCCAAATCCCAAATCCCAAAGCCTTAGCTGAGCTACAGGAAAAACCTCCAAGCCACCCAGCCTGTGCCATCAGGAATTAGGAAACCCTGCAAGTTTTCAAAACAAAGTGTGTTTGTTTAAAGCTGGCAACGCTCTGGAGGGTGAAGACCTCTGAATGTGAGCACGAGACACGTGTCCTCAAGCATAACGTGGGGGCAGGGGTGGCACCTCTAGGTCAGCAGAGCCACTATGAACGTTTCGGGACCCAGTGCAGAATGAAGATGGGGTGGTGCAAAAATGACTGAGAATTCCAGGACGGTGACTTGAGAGTGTAACAGAAACACATTGCCCATGCATCAGTGGGTGGGTGTGGCCTGCCCACGAAGACAATCCCTGCTGATCTGAGGAAAGGTGCTTTGTATGTCCCCAAGTCCCCTGCCCCGAGGGCTGTGGGCAAGTCCTGTCTCCCGGGAGCCACCAACAGCTGAACCCAGAGAGGAAACTCAGAGACTCCCTGGAGGAGACAGATGGGAGGTAGCCAGACGTCAGCGCAGTTCTAGGGCTAAAGATGGAAAAGAGGTGGCCTTGAGCTGTGGGGAGTGCCTGGGCGGGCTGATTCAAGGAGACAGACATGGAAGCTCTAACTTGAGAGGCTGCTCACTGCAGTGCTACTTGCAATAGCCAAGTGGGCAGCGGGATGGCCAATGTCACGTCAAGGTCACACCGGTGACATCAGTGATGCAAACTGTATATCAGTGGTTCCTCTGGGACTGCACGGGAGCCTTTGGAAATGGTGCTTCTGAAGACAACTCTCAGCCCAGGACACTGTGCCCTTCGTCACTCGGGAAAGAGCAAAAGTAAGATCCAGAATTTTAAAGGAGGCATTCAATTTTGTTTACTAGGCATTTATACTCAAAGAAGGACTGACTTGGTGATTATCAACATGGGGGTAGGATTATGAGTGCGTTTTAATTTCTTTTTTATACCTTTCTGTGTTTCCCAAATTCACTGCAGGAGCAAACATGATGTGTAGGAAGTGAAGTGAAATGAAGTCAAAGTCGCTCAGTCGTGTCCAACTCTTTGCGACCCCATGCATGGAATTCTCTAGGCCAGAATACTGGAGTGGCTAGCGGTTCCCTTCTCCAGGGGATCTTCCCAGGGCAGGGATCTAACCGGGGTCTCCTGCATTGCAGATGGATTCTTTACCAACCAAGCTATCAGGAAAGACGACGAGGATGATAAACATGTTAATTTCAAGAGTGAACACCCCTCCAATGATTATACACAAACGGCCAGTAAGCATGAAAAAAGACGCTCAACATCACTGTCATCAGAGAAACACAAGTGGAAACCACAGTGGGATACCACCTCACACCCACTAGGATGGAGATTATCAAAAAAATAGAAAATAGGCATTGGCAAGGATGTGGAGACATCAGAACTCTCACATCCCACTTGAGGGAAGGGAAAATGGAAGACAGTCTGGCGGTTCCTCGAAAGGTGAAATGGAGCTGCCATGTGACCCAGCAACTCCACTCCTAAGTGTGCCCAAAAGAACTGAAAACAAGTATTCAAACAACAACCTGTACATGAACATTCCGAGCAGTGTGTGCCTGCTAAGTCACTTCAGCCGTGTCCGACTCTGCGACCCCATGGACTGTAGCCGGCCAGGCTCCTCTGTCTGTGGGATTTTCCAGGCAAAAATACTGGAGTGGGATACTGTGCCCTCCTCCAGGGGATCTTCCTGGTCCAGGGATCGAACCAGCTTCTCTTGCACATCTCCCGCCCTGGCAGGTGAGTTCTTTACCACTGAACCACCTGCGAAGCCCATTCACAGCAGTTCGGTTCAGTTCAGTCGCTCAGTCATGTCTGACTCTTTGTGACCCCATGGGCCACAGCACTTGCTAAAGCCAAGAAATGGAAACCCAAATGCCCACCAACTGATGAATGGATCAACACAATGATGTCTATATTCACAAGGGAGTATTACTCAACCTGAACAAGAAATGAAATTGTGACACAGGCTACAATATGGATGAACCCTGATAACATTATGCGAAAGCAAGCCGGTCACCAAGGACCACATACAGGAGTCTTTCACTTGTAGGAAATGTCCAGGATGGGCAAATCCAAGGAGACAGAAAGTAAATGAATGGTCCCCGGGGGCCGAGGGAAGTGGGGGATGGGGAATGCTTGTTAATGGAACGAGTTTCTTTTTGCGATGATCAAATGTTCTGGAATTAGTGGTGATGTCTGCATACCCTTGAGACTAGCCTAAAACCACTGAATTCTAAGCTTGAAAAGGCTAAATCTCGCTGTTTGAGAAGTTCATCTTAATTAAGGAAACAGAAAGCAAGATGCCATGTCGGAAGTCCTCTAGCTCATACAGGGAAGTAGTCTGAGTCAGGAGAGGCGACCGTCCAGCACTAATCTGACAACCTGATGTGATTAACCACTTTTTAAATTTGTTTTTGCTGTACCACAGTGCATGTGGGATCCTTTTTCCCTGACCAGGGATTGAACCCGCGTCCACTGCAGTAGAAGCACGGGTCCTAACCAATGGATCCATCAGGGAAGTTCCTTGATCAACCACTTGGAAGCTTCTGGAAGCTGCATTTGTGGATGATGAGGGCTGACTGTTGGTTTCTGTCTGTGAGCGGTGCCCAAGCAGCCACTTCCTGCCCTGTCTCCTTGGCTGCCCGGGGCCAGGTCCCCTGGGACCCCGGGCTCCTCCTCCTCCTGCTGGCTCCCCCATACCCCCAGAGCCCACCTGGCTAGGCACAGGGGACACACAGAGCGTCCTCCCAGATGCTTTCCTTGGCTCCATGATTTGCAGGAGCAGGAGCTGGCCCTTACATGTCTCCTTACATATGCATGTCTTCCATGTAATCTGCCAATGTGAGATTTCTTCTTTCCCAGCATGCAGCCCCCATAAGCCAATGTTTATTCATTATCCCCGGATCTGTTTCCTATCGTCTATTTCAGAGGAGCCAAAAACAACATCTTAACTCAGTAACAGAGCACCATCTGATGGCTTTCGTTCTCCAAAATGAGCCACGGCTCACTCGGTGGGGCGGCCCTTGGCTCCTGTCTGTGCCCCAGCTAGAGTTGGGCTCCTGGCCTGGGTAAGCATCCCTAGACTGGGTACCGAGGGAGAGCCTGTGGGTCTGTCCTCTCTAGACTGACAGATGGTGGGTCAGGGTCGACCTGCACATCCTGGGAGCATCCCACCTCTTGCAGGGCATGACAACAGCATCTTCTGGGGCGTTTAAGAGGCCATCACTCATGGATGATGAGGACGGGACAGCCAATTACCTGAACAGGGTGCCCAGGCCCCAGCACCTTTCTGCCAGCTCTGCAGGGGGAGCGGGCCCAGCTCTCTGTATTTGGGGTGAGGCAGGGCAGTCAGAGACAGAGATCACTGACTTTGGGTCAGTTGAAGGGACCGCTCCCTGAACAATCTCCAGGAGCCAGACTCGAAGACACCGTGGCCTGGGGTATTGGTACTTCCTTAGTTCTCCAAGTAGCCCACCACCTTCCCTGCTGTCCACAAACTCGATGGTTTTAAAGAGACCTCATCCATTAGAGATGGAGAGGTTTAAAATGAGAGAAGCCCCATCACTGGAACTGAGATGAGCTGTGTATGAGAGGAAGAATGGTTGACACCATCCTCACGCAAAGTCCACCATCCTCCCATCCATCCATCAGTTCATCCACACATCTACCCATCCATCCATCCATACATCCATCAATTCATCCACACATCCACCCATCCATCTGTCCATCTCTCCATCCATTCACACATCCATCAATCCATCCTCCCACCCATCAACCCATCCATCCAGTCTCTCCACACATCCACCCATCCATCTTTTCATCCACCAATTCATCCATTCATCCACCCATCCATCCATCCACACATCCAACAATCTATCCACACATCTACCCACCCACTCATCGATTCACCCATCCACCCAAACCTTCACCCACGTGTCCATTCACCCATCTATCCAATCTCTCCACACATCCACTCATCCATCTATTCATCTATCAATCCATCCATTCATTGACCCATGCATCCGTTTCTCCATCCATCCACCTACCCAACCAGCCAGCCAGCCAGTCATCCGTTCACCCATCCACCTGACCACCCAAACCTTCACCCGCATGCCCCTTCACCCATCCATCCATTCACTCAAACTTTCACTCATCTGTCCATTTACTTCCCCTCCGTCATCTACTCATCCATCCCAGAAGGACCTTCTCAGCACTTGGTCCATCTCAGACCCCACGTCCTGTATGGGGAACGCCACCATGAACTAATTGTATCCTCCTGGTTCTTCCCTCATGGAAGGGTCACACACCTCGGTCAACCCACCTTACGAATCATATTTACAAACTAACTCACGGGCCCGCTCCTTCCATCCCCTTGGCTGGCACCAGGTACACAGATTATACCTGGCCCAGAGCAGAGGACGGCCCTGGGCCTGGCCCTGAGAGATTTCCAAATGCTGGGGGGTCAGCCTGCAACATGGGCAGGTAACAGTCTTGAGACAAGATAGCACAGAGTCTGTCCTTGAAACTCAGACAATGGAATGGCCCCACAGGGACGGGTTTGAACAGCAAGAAGGGGAGTGGAGAAGTATAGAGTCTTACGCGGAGCAGAGCATGGCTCTTCACCACCATCACAGACTGAACGGTGTCCCCAGACTCACAGGTTGAAGCCCTAATCCTCAGTATGACTGCATTTGGAAATAGGGTCTTTAAGGGGATAATTAGAGTTAAATGAGGTCATAACTGTGGACCCTCAGCCAACAGAATCGGTGTGTTTGAGAGGAGAGAGCAGACACCAGGAATGTGCTGGCATGAAGGCCGCGTGAGGACATGGGGAAAAGGCGGCCGCCAGCTCGTCGAGGAGAGGACCCTCAGGAGGAGCCCTCCCTGCCCGCACCTGGCCCTCGGAGTCCCGCCTCCAGAACTGAGGAAGATAAACAGCTGCTGTTTAAGCCCCCTTGTTCTGCAGCATTTTGTCACAGCAGCCCTGCTCTGCCCACTGCCATCCACATAGGAGGCCCAGGGTGGGAGCAAGAGTTGCCCACCCCGGGTGAGACACCTGCCCCTCAACCCCAGAAGCCTGGCCAGTATGGACCACAGGAGGCTGAGGAGATGGAGGACAGAGCTGGAGACACCACATCCTGTGGTGCCAGGAGGGGCCGTGGAGAGGGAGGACAGGGCTGGTACCCACGTCAGCAGGTTGCCACGGTAACCAAGGGCTGGCCACCACCACCGCGGGGAGGGGAGGGGGTCCCAGGGTGACACCAAGGACTGAATCCTCTCGACAGAAGCAGACAGACCTGAGAGCTCTATTTTAGGGGCAAGCCCGAGTGTGGAAACTGGTTTTTTAAAACACAGAGCAGCTGCCTGGAGTCAAGGCGTGCACACCCAGGCGGCGAGGCACCAAGTGTATTTTAATAAAATGGTGTAAAAGAAAGAGGGTGGTGGCGGTGGTGGGGGGAGGCTGTGTGCTTCTGCCACGGTTGTTTAACAAAAACACGATCATTAGCAGCCAGGACAATGAGTCCCCATGTTTGCTTCATGCTCCGTTAGGAAACAGCCAGTAACGGGAAGCCAGCTCTCTCGTCGCTTATTGATATTTTGGGTTACAGTTGTGCTAACAGTCATTTGCCTGTATTTGTAAATGTTCTAAAGATAACAAAAACATTCTATTTTGGAGCCAACCATGCCCACTGTGGCATGTTGCAGACCATTCGCATGCTCCTAACAGGACGTCTGTTTAAGCGGGACTGTGCTGGGCCCTGCCCCCGTGGCCGCACCCAGAGCTGCTGGGAGATGCGGTGACAGCTCCTGCCTCATCTCCCAGGGGGAAGGTGGGTCACGGCTTGGCCTCCTCTCCTGATCAGAGAGCCCAGAGGCTCTGGCCTCTCAGCTGAAGGGGTGGCCAAGGCTGCAGCATGAGGAGCCCCTTGGCTGGTGGAGCACACGACCAGCCCAGGCACACTTCCCTCCCTCAGCCCTGCCCAGGCCCATCACACGATCACGCCCACCCCCCAGCCATAGCGTCTGATTCCTGGGTGCAGGACTTCAGATGACACAAGTCAGCCTAACCAGGGCCAGGCCTGGGATGTTTGCTATGGAGGCAGGAAGACTCCATCTCCTATTAAAACCTCTCTGCTGGATGTGGACCGAGCAGTACTGAGCACAGGGCAGCCAAAGACCAGGCTGAGAGGTGACCTGCCTGGAGAATAAAGCCGCCAGGCACGCAGAAGGTTTCTGCCCAGCTCAGCCCAGATCCCAGGGTAAGCCCAGGCTGTGGGCCTGATGGGGCGGCAGGGAGGACCTCAGGGCATGCTGCTGCAGGAGGGGGCTTCTGTGCCAGGACAGACTCTGGGGGGACCTGGGCCGGGGGTGCTGGGCCCCACATCCACTAACCATCACACCCTCAAACTTGAGGAGGCTTCAAGACAGCAACGGAAAGTTTGGGGTGAGCCCGGGGCAGGCCTGGGGTCTGCAGTGGGGTACAGGGAGGGCTCTGGAGGGCACTGGGGTCTAGAGCAGTCCCAGGGGCTTGGGGGTTCCCAGGGCTCCATCTCACGCCTTCTGCAGGCAGGATCACGTGGGTCTGGGGCACACGGGGCAACTTCGATGACAGTGACCAGCTGTGGCCTTGGCATCATTCCCACCAGGTCACAGCAGCTGAAACCAGAGATGAGCTAGACTTCCATTTACTGGGAGCAAGGAAACAAATGCTCAAACACCCCATCTGCCTCAGGGATTGTCTGGCTTTCAGGTGGGGGGTCAAAGAGCAGGGGTCTCACTGTCAGCAGAGGAGCCCATGATGGGCTGGGTCTCCCGCCGCCCTGGAGAAGAACCCGGGCCATGAGTGTGCACCACAGCCCAAGTGACCCCCTAAGGGTGCGGGAACTTTGAGGCATCCGCAGCAGTAGAGTGGGGCCGTTGGACCAGGGTAACTGTGAAGCAGAAACAGAGCTAGGATGAAGAGCAGCCCATCAACGCCAAGGTAACACCACAGATTCTTTCCCACCCGCTTTTTGTGCCTCATCACAGCTCTGGTGGAGGGGGGCACCTCACGGAACCCAGAGCCAGCCAGTCCTCTTGTGGTCACCTCAGCCACCTCTGGAATGCAAGGGGGCGGGTTGGTTAGACCAAGATCCACAGGGGCGGGGGGGAGGTGGGGGAAGCCAGCACGCTATGGACCCACTCCCACCGTCTAGAGTACCTCATGCCCTGAGAGTATCGAAGGGGTTGGCACTCCATCAAGGCTACTGGGGCACTGACTCTGTAGACCTAATTACCTAATTACCTAATATACCTAGTTAACTGTCCATGTCCTCCAAATCACCATCCTCCACACACACACTGCACCATAACATGGTTACCCACGGCACCTTGCTGTCAACTCTGGGCTGATATGTGCAAACAGGTGTGTCTGTATAAATCGGGACTCACCCCTGTCTCTCCCGCATCAAAACAAGACCTCCTACAACTCTGCTCCCCCTCCGATGCTGCACATGCATCATCTGGAGGCTTCATGTCCTTCCTGGGTGAAGAAACCCACACAGAGCCACCGTGCTCCCCTGGGGGAGGACCCAGCCAGGAGCCAGGGGGATTGAGAAGGAGCTGGGGCTCCCCCCGAGTCCCCTTCACTCCAGGTGGATGCACGTGGGGATTAATCAGGATCCCATGCTGGGCACCCCATTGGGGGCTGCCCAAAAGCCGGCCTATGCTGGAGCAGAGAGCGTTACAAGTCTGAAAGGATCCACCCCCGCCCAGCCTGGTGCTGAGACCTGGGCGCTCAAGTAGGTGGTTAGCTCCTGCCCTGCTTACTCCTCCCAGATGAGATGCCACAGAGAAAAGCCTGCTGGAAACAGTAAGAAATCAGAACCAAGGCCAAGATGAGCAAGTGCATCCCTTGTTATAGAAATTAACCACCAAACTCTTCATAGAACCAAGTGGATATTAAATATCAGAAAACCACCCAGTGACCCAAGGCCACCATATCAGTCTGCCCTTGGCTACCCTTGGCTTCTGCTCTTTGTCATTAGGCAACAAGAAATCAGTTGGTCCTGCTCACAGGCAAAAAGTAGCTTGAGTAGGGTTCCCCATCACGCTGTTCCTTCCCTGAAACACTCACCTGTTGTTTAGTGCACGTGGGTGAGATCCGTAGCAACATGTTCACTTTACAATGTACAAAACTGTTGTTGTTTAGTGGCTCAGTCATGTCGGACTCTCTGTGACCCCAGGGACTATAGCCCACCAGGCTCCTCTATCCGTGGGATTTCCCAGGCAAGAACACTGGAGCAGTTTGCCATTTCCTCCTCCAGGGGATCTTCCTGACCTGCATCTCCTGTATTGGCATGGGGATTCTTTACCACTGAACCACCAGTGAAGACAGATATAAAAGTGGTCCTAACAAAAGAGAAAGCTTCTCAAGGCTCAAGCCAGCCAACTCTGTGCAGAAGGAGCTTGCTGCATGGAAACATTTAAAAAATATTTCATGCAAATGGAGACCAAAAGAAAGCAGGAGTTGCAATACTCATATCAGATAAAATAGACTTTCAAATAAAGGCTGTGAAAAGAGACAAAGAAGGACACTACATAATGATC
>SNSB01089899.1:10593-35679 GCA_012922965.1 Capreolus pygargus | reverse complement strand
GGACTGTAGCACGCCAGGCTTCCCTGTTCTTCACTGTCTCCCAGAGTTTGCTTAAATTCACGTCCATTGAGTTGGTGACGCTATTGAATTATCTCATCCTCTGCTGCCCTCTTCTCCTTTGGCCTTCCATCTTTCCCAGAATCAGGGTCTTTTTCAAGGAGTCCCTCATTTACTCCGGTGACCAAAGTAATGGAGGTTCAGCATTAGTTCTTCCAATGAATATTCAGGGTTGATTTCCTTCAGGATTGACTGGCTTGATCTCCTTGCTGTCCAAGGAACTCTCAAGGGTCTTCTCCAGCATCACAGTTTGGAAGCATTAAATCTTTGGTGCTCAGCCTTCTTTATTGGAGAAGGCAATGGCGACCCACTCCAGTTTTTTTGCTTGGAATATCCCATGTACAGAGGAGCCTGGTAGGCTGCAGTCCTTGGGGCCGCTAGGAGTCGGACACGACTGTGCGATTTCGTTTTTACTTTTCACTTTCCTGCATTGGAGAATGAAATGGCAACCCATTCCCGTGTTGTTGCCTGGAGAATCCCGGGGAGGGGGGAGCTTGATGGCTTTCCGTCTATGGGGTCGCGCAGAGTTGGACACGACTGAAGCGACTTTGTGGCAGCAGCAGCAGCCTTCTTTATTGTCTAACTCTTGCATCTGTACATGACTACTGGAAGAACTATAGTTTTGCCTATATGGATCTTTGTCAGCAAAGTGATGTCTCTGCTTTTTAATACACTGTTTAGTGTTTGTCATAGCTTTTCTTCCAAGAAGCAAGCATTTCTTTCTCTCTCTTTTCCTTTTTTTCTTTTGGTTTCATGGCTGCTGTCACCATGTGCATTGATTTGGAATCCAAGAAAATAAAATCCGTCACTATTTCCACTTTTTCCTCTTCTCTGCCATGAAGTGATGGGATCAGATGTCATGACCTCAAATTTTTGAATGTTGAGTTTTAAGCCAAATGTTTCCACTCTCTTTTTTTGCTTTCATCAAGAGGCATTTGAGTTTCTCTTCACTTTCTGCCATAAGGGTGGTGTCATCTGCATATCTGAGGTTGTTGCTATTTCTCCTGCAATCTTGATTCCAACCTGTGATTCATCCGGCCTGGTATTTTACATGATGTACCCAGCATAGATGTTAAATAAACAGGGTGACATAACACAGCCTTTTTTGTACTCCTTTCCCAAGTTTGAACCAGTAAGTTGTCCCATGTAATGTTTTAACTATTGCTTCTTGACCTGTTACAGGTTTTTCAGGACAAAGGTAATGTGGTCTGGTATTCTCATCTCCTTAAGAAGTTTCCACAGTCTATAGTGATCCACACAGTCAAAGGCTTTAGGGTAGTCAATGAAACAGAAGTAGGTATTTTTCTGGAATCCCCTTGCTTTCACTATGATCCAACAAATGTTGACAATTTGATCTCTTGTTCCTCTGCCATTTCTAAATCCAACTTGTATATCTGAAAGTTCTCACTTCACATACTGCTGAAGCCAGGGTTGAAGGATGTTGAGAATAACCTTACCAGCATGAGAAATGAGTGCAATTGTTAGGTAGTTTGAACATTCTTTGACACTCTTCTTCTTCGAGATTAGAATAAAAACTGACTTTTTTGAGTCCTGTGGGCACTGCTGAGTTTTCCAAATTTGTACATATTGAGTGCTACACTTTAACAGCATCATCTTTTAGGATTTGAAATAGTTCAGCAGAAATTCCATTCTTTCCACTAGCTTTATTTGTCATAATGTTTCCTAAGGCCCACTTGACTTCACATTCCAGGATGTTTGGCTCTAGATGGGTGACCACATCATCATGGTCATCCAGGTCATTAAGACCTTTTCTTGTGTAGTTCTTCTGTGTATTCTTGCCACCTCTTCTTAATCTCTTATTCCTCTGTCAGGTCTTTACAGTCTCTGTTCTTTATTGTGCACATCCTTGCATTAAATGTTCCTTTGATATCTCCAATTTTTTTTTTTTTGAGATCTCAAGTCTTTCCCCTTCTATTGTTTTCATTTACTTCTCTTCATTATTCATTGAAGAAGGCTTTCTTATCTCTCCTTGCTATTCTCTGAACACTGCATTCATTTGGGTATATTTTTTCCTTTCTCCCTCCCTTTTTTTTTCTCATTTATTTTATTAGTTGGAGGCTAATTACAATATTTTAGTGGTTTTTGCCATACATTGACATGAATCAGCCATGGATTTACATGTGTTCTCCATCCTGATCCCCTCTTCTGCTTCCCTCCCCATCCCATCCCTCTGGGTCTTCCAGTGCACCAGCTCTGAGCATTTGTCTCATGCATCCAACCTGGGTTGGTGATCTGTTTCACCCTTGATAGTATACTTGTTTCAATGCTATTCTCTCAGAACATCCCACCCTTGCCTTCTCCCACAGAGTCCAAAAGTCTGTTCTGTACATCGGTGTCTCTTTTTCCGTTTTGTAAATAGGGCTATCATTACCATCTTTCTAAATTCCATATATATGCATTAGTATACTGTACTGATCTTTATCTTTCTGACTTACTTCACTCTGTATAATGGGCACCAGTTTCATCCATGTCACTAGAATTTATTCAAATGAATTCTTTTTAATGGCTGAATAATATTGCATTGTGTATATGTACCACAGCTTCCTTATCCATTCGTCTGCTGATGGGCATTTAGGTTGCTTCCATGTGTTGGCAACTATAATTAGTGCTGCGATGAACATTGGGGTGCATGTGACTCTTTCAGATCTGGTTTCCTCAGTGTGTATGCCCAGGAGTGGGATTGCTGGGTCATATGGCAGTTCTATTTCCAGTTTTTTAAGAAATCTCCACATTGTTTTCCATAGTGGCTGTACTAGTTTGCATTCCCACCAACAGTGTAAGAGGGTTCCCTTTTCTCCACACCTTCTCCAGCATTTATTGCTTGTAGACTATTGTATAGTAGCCATCCTGACTCGTGTGTAATGGTACCTATTGTGGTTTTGATTTGCATTTCTCTGATAATGAGTGATGTTGAGCATCTTTTCATGTGTTTGCTAGCCATCTGTATGTCTTCTTTGGAGAAATGTCTGTTTAGTACTTTGGCCCATTTTTTGATTGGGTCATTTTGTTTTCTGGAATTGAGCTTCAGGAGTTCCTTGTATATTTTTGAGATTAATCCTTTGTCTGTTGCTTCGTTTGCTATTATTTTCTCCCATTCTGAGGGCTGTCTTTTCACCTTGCTTATAGTTTCCTTTGTTGTGCAAAAGCTTTTAAGTTTCATTAGGTCCCATTTGTTTATTTTTGCTTTTGTTTCCAATATTCTGGGAGGTGAGTCATAGAGGATCCTGCTGTGATTTATGTCGGAGAGTGTTTTGCCTGGTTCTCCCCTAGGAGTTTTATAGTTTCTGGTCTTATGTTTAGATCTTTAATCCATTTTGAGTTTATTTTTGTTTATGGTGTTAGAAAGTGTTCTAGTTTCATTCTTTTACAAATGGTTGACCAGTTTTCCCAAAACCACTTGTTAAAGAGATTGTCTTTTTTTCCATTGTATATTCTTGCCTCTTTTGTCAAATGTAAGGTGTACATAGGTACATGGATTTATCTCTGGGCTTTCTGTTCTTTCCAGTGATCTATATTTCTGTCTTCGTGCCACTACCATACTGTCTTGATGACTATGGCTTTGTAGTTGACTCCTCCAGTTCCATTCTTCTTTCTCAAGATTGCCTTGGCTATTTGAGGTTTTTTTTTTTTTTTTTTTGTATTTCCATACAAATTGTGAAATTATTTGTTCTAGTTCTGTGAAAATTACCGTAGGTAGCTTGATAGGGATTGCACTGAATCTATAGATTGCTTTGGGTAGTATAGTCATTTTCACAATATTGATTCTTCCAACCCATGAACACGGTATATTTCCCCATCTCTTTGTGTCCTCTTTGATTTCTTTCATCAGTGTTTTATAGTTTTCTATATATAGGTCTTTCGTTTCTTTAGGTAGATATACTCCTAAGTATTTTATTCTTTTTGTTGCAGTGGTGAATGGTATTCTTTCCTTAATTTCTCTTTCTGTTTTCTCATTGTTAGTGTATAGGTATGCAAGGGATTTCTGCATAGGTGTTAATTTTATAGCCTGCAACATTACTGTATTCATTGATTAGCTCTAGTAATTTCCTGGTGGAGTCTTTAGGGTTTTCTATGTAGAGGATCATGTCGTCTGCAAACAGTGAGAGTTTTACTTCTTCTTTTCCTATCTGGATTCCTTTTATTTCTTTTTCTGCTGTGGCCCAAACTTCCAAAACAATGTTGAATAGTAGTGGTGAGAGTGGGCACCCTTGTCTTATTCCTGACTTTAAGGGAAATGCTTCCAATTTTCACCACTGAGGATAATGTTTGCTGTGGGTTTGTCATATATAGCTTTTATTATGTTGAGGTATGGTCCTTCTATTCCTGCTTTCTGGAGAGTTTTTTTTTTTTTTTTTTTTTTTATCTGAAATGGATATTAAATTTTGTCAAAGGCTTTTTCTGCATCTATTGAGATAATAATATGATTTTTATCTTTTAGTTTGTTAATGTGGTATATTATGTTGATTTGCAGATGTTAAAGAATCCTTGCATTCCTGGGATAAAACCCACTTGGTCATGATGTATGATCTTTTTAATATGTTGTTGGATTCTGTTTGCTAAAATTTTGTTAAGGATTTTTGCATCTATGTTCATCAGTGATATTGGCCTGTAGTTTTCTTTTTTTGTGGCATCATTGCCTGGCTTTGGAATTAGGGTGATGGTGGCCTCATAGAATAAGTTTGGAAGTTTGTCTTCTGCAATTTTCTGGGAGAGTTTGAGTAAGATAGGTGTTAGCTCTCCTCTGAATTTTTGGTAGAATTCAGCTGTGAAGCCATCTGGTCCTGGGCTTTTGTTTGCTGGAAGATTTCTGATTACAGTTTCGATTTCCTTGCTTGTGATGGGTTTGTTAAGATCTTCTATTTCTTCCTGGTTCAGTTTTGGAAAGTTATACTTTTCTAAGAATTTGTCCATTTCTTCCATTTTGTCCATTTTGTTGGCATATAGCTGCTGGCAGTAGTCTCTTAACATCCTTTGTATTTCTGTGTTGTCTGTTGTGATCTCTCCATTTTCATTTCTAATTTTGTTGATTTTGTTCTTCTCCCTTTGTTTCTTGATGAGTCTGGCCAACAGTTTGTCAATTTCATTTAGCTTTTCAAACAACCAGCTTTTAGCTTTGTTGATTTTTGCTATGGTCTCTTTTGTTTCTTTTGCATTTATTTCTGCCCTAATTTTTAATATTTCTTTCCTTCTACTTACCCTGGGGTTCTTCATTTCTTCCTTTTCTAGTTGCTTTAGGTGTAGAGTTAGGTTATTTATTTAACCTTTTTTTTTGTTTCTTGAGGTAAGCCTGTGCTGCTATGAACCTTCCCCTTAGCACTGCTTTTGCAGTGTCCCATAGGTTTTGGGTTGTTGTGTTTTCATTTTCATTCATTTCTATGCATATTTTGATGTCTTTTCTAATGTCTTCTATGATTTGTTGGTTATTCAGAAGGGTGTTATTTAGCCTCCATATGTTGGAATTTTTAATAGTTCTTCTCCTGTAATTGAGATCTAATCTTACTGCATTGTGGTCAGAAAAGATAACTGGAATGATTTCAATTTTTTTTTTTTTTTAGTTTACCAAGGCTAGATTTATGGTCTAGGATGTGATCTGTCCTGGAGAATGTTCCATGTGCACTTGACAGGAAGGTGAAATTGACTGTTTTGGGGTGAAATGTCCTATAGACATCAATTAGGTCTAGCTGGGCCATTGTGCCATTTAAAGTTTGTGTTTCCTTGTTAATTTTCTGTTTAGTTGATCTATCCATAGTTGTGAGTGGGGTATTAAAGTTTCCCACTATGATTGTGTTACTGTTAATATCCTCTTTCATACTTGTTAGCATTTGCCTTACATATTGTGGTGCTCCTCTGTTGGGTGCATATATATTTATAATTGTTATTTCTTCTTCTTGGATTGATCCTTTGATCATTATATAGTGTCCTTTTTTGTCTCTTTTCACAGCCTTTATTTGAAAGTCTATTTTATCTGATATGAGTATTGCGACTCCTGCTTTCTTTTGGTCTCCGTTTGCATGAAATATTTTTTTCCAGCCCTTCACTTTCGATCTGTATGTGTCCCTTGTTTTGAGGTGGGTCTCTTGTAGACAGTATATATAGGGGTCTTGCTTTGTATCCATCCAGTCAGGCTTTGTCTTTTGGTTGGGGCATTCAACCCACTTACATTTAAGGTAATTATTGATAAGAATGGTCCTGTTGCCATTTGCTTTGTTGTTTTGGGTTCACGTTCATACAGCCTTTCTGTGTTTCCTGTCTAGAGAAGATCCCTTAGCATTTGTTGGAGAGCTGGTTTGGTGATGCTGAATTCTCTCAGCTTTTGTTTGTCTGTAAAGCTTTTGAATTCTCCTTCATATCTGAATGAGATCCTTGCTAGGTACAGTAATCTGGGTTGTAGGTTATTCTCTTTCATTACTTTAAGTATGTCCTGCCAGTCCCTTCTGGCCTGAAGAGTTTCATTTGAAAGATCAGCTGTTATCCTTATGGGAATCCCCTTGTGTGTTATTTGTTGTTTCTCCCTTGCTGCTTTTAATATTTGTTCTTTGTGTTTGATCTTTGTTAATTTGACTAACATGTATCTTGGGGGTGTTTCACCTTGGGTTTATCCTATTTGGGACTCTCTGGGTTTCTTGGACTTGCATCACTGTTTCCTTCCCCATTTTGGGTAAGTTTTCAGCTGTTAGCTCCTAGAGTATTTTCTCATGGCCTTTCTTTTTGTCTTCTTCTTCTGGGATTCCTATGATTCGAATGTTGGGGTGTTTCACATTGTCCCAGAGGTCCCTGAGGTTGTCATCATTTAATTATTTTTTCTTTTTTCCTCTCTGCTTCATTTATTTCCACCATTTTATCTTTTACCTCACTTACCCTATCTTCTGTCTTCGTTATTCTACTGTTGGTTCTCTCCAGAGTGTTTTTGATCTCATTTATTGCATTATTCATTTTTAATTGACTCTTTTTATTTCTTCTAGGTCCTTGTTAAACATTTCTTGCATCTTCTCAATGCTTGTCTCCAGGTTATTTATCTGTATCTCTATTTTGTTTTCGAGATTTTGGATCTTTTTTTTTTTTATCATTATTCTAAATTCTTTTTCAGGTAGATTCCCTATCTCCTCCTTTTTTGTTAGGCTTGGTGGGCATTTTTCATGCTCCTTACTTGCTGGGTATTTCTCTGCCTTTTCATCTTTTTAGATTGCTGTGTTTGGGGTGGCCTTTCTGTAATCTGGTAGTCTGTGGTTCCTTTTTATTCTGAAGGCTTCTCCCAGTGGGTGGAGCTGGATGTTTGGCTTGTTGAGTTTTGCTGGTTAGGGAAGCTTTCATCGGTGTTCTGGTGGGTGGAGCTGGATTTCTTCTCTCTGGAGTGCAATAGAGTGTCCAGTAGTGAGTTCTGAGATGGCTCTATGGGTTTGGTGTGACTTTGGGCAGCTTGTATATTGACACTCAGGGCTATGTTCCTGCGTTGCTGGAGAATTTGTGTGGTATGTCTTGCTCTGGAACTTATTGGCTCTTGAGTGGTCGTTGGTTTCAGTGTAGGTATGGAGGTTTTTGGATTATCTCTTATTAATTAATGTTACCTGTAGTCAGGAGTTTTCTGGTGTTCTCAGGTTTTGGTCTTAAGCCCCTTGCCTCTGGATTTCAGTCTTATTCTTCCAGCAGCCTCAAGACTTCTCCAACTATACAGCACTGATAATAAAACTTCTAGGTTAATGGTGAAAGGATTCTCCACAGTGAGGGACACCCAGAGAGGTTCACAGAGTTACATGAAGAAGAGGAGAGGGAGGAAGGAGATAGAGGTGAGCAGGAGGGAAAAAAAGGGGGATTCAAGAGAAAAGAGACAGATCTAGGCAGTGCTCTGTTCTCTAAGTGTTCTCTGCAGCCCAGAACACCCACAGAGATTCAGAGAATTGGATTGAGAAGAGAAGGGGGAGGGAGGAAATCGAGGTGATCTGGGGGCGAAAAAGGAGAGTCAAAAGGCGGAGAGAGTGATCAAACCAGTAATCACACTCCTGAGTAAAAATGGATACTGAAGTTTGGATTATTAAATGTCCAAAATTGATATCAGATACTGAAAAACAAAGATTAAAAATCTAGAGTAGAGGTTAGGCTCTTAAAAACACAATATTAAAAAAAGCAAAAACACAAAAAATTTAAGAAATATATACGAAGTTTGCTTTAAAAATAGGGTGGTTTTTTTTTTTTCTGGTCAGGTTATAGTGGGTTATAAAAATGAAAATTAAGGAGTAATAGAGGAGTACTAGAGGACTTTAAAAAAAAGGAAGAAAAAAATTTTTTAATTAAAAAAACAATAATAGTAAAAATATATCTAGGATTCTCTGGAGCTGTTGCGGGCAGTGTGGGTTCGGTTCAGTTTCAGATAGCTCCTTTTTCTAGCTTACACTTCTCGATATCTATAGGCCCCTTCCAGGGTAGTCAGTGTTAACTACAGGGATTTTAATCTGTTGCACCTGTCACTTCTAAAGCGGTTCCCTTTGTTTACTTGGCTTCTGTTTGCAGGTCTCTTCCGTGTCTAATTTCCGCCCTGACGCAGGTGGGCAGAGGTGGCCTCTTGTTTAGGTTCTATTGTTCAGTCGTGCTGTAGCGAGGGAGGGGCACTGTAGACAAATATCACTGTCGTGTGTGGGGAGTGCTTGCAGTGTTCCGGCCACACTGGGTTTGCCCCCGCTCGCGGTGTGTGTGCTTTCCCATTCTACACTTCTCAGGCTCCAGACTGCTCTACAGGGAGCGGGCCCTGAGTTGCATGAACTTCCCAGGCCTAAGCTGCTCAGGTTCAGGTTTTTGGGTACTCCACAAAGATGCAGACTGGGTTGGGCCTGCGTTTTGTGCCTTCACTTGTCGGAGAAGCTCAGGCAATCAGGAGTTTGATGAGCACACTCTCCCTGGGTGCAGTGCGCCTTATCCCCTCTGCGGTCCCAGCCTCAGTTTCCATGCACGCTGGTCCGGAGTGCCTTGCATCCCTTCTGGGAAACTGATTTCTGGCTGCCACCCTCCCGGCGGATGTCAACCATCCAGAATCTCAGGAAGTCTTTGGTTAGAGACTGGAAGCCTGTTTGCAGTTTGGTAGGGGATGCCGTCTCTGGGGCTGAGTTTGCCCCTTTCCCTTCCCCCCTGCCTCCTGCCTCTGGTGGGGGATGGGCCAGTCCACAGCCAGCTAGCTCTCCTCTGGTATTGGCTCAGTCCTTTTATTCTGGGAATGGGCGGGTAGTGCCTAAATTTAGGGCTTTTCCCAGGTTAATTCTCTCTCTTGCTGTCCCACAGTTTAAGTTGTTATCTCTTGTTAGCTCCCTCAGATTGCCCTCAGGGCATTCGGGCCCGGTCCTTACCCTAAGCAATGCCGCCTGCTCCTCTACGTTCAGCCCCCACTTGCTGGTGGTGGATGCGAGTGTCTGGGGTACTTTTCTGCTGGGAGTTGTTTTTAGGCATGTAATCTGTGGGTTTTATTTATTTTTCCTCCCAGTTAGGTTGCCCTCTGAGATTCAAAAACTTCCCCCAGACCCGCTGGTGAGAGTTTCCTGGTGTTTGGAAACTTCCTCTATTAAGACTCCCTTCCCTGGATGGATCTTCATCCCTAACTCTATTGTCTCTCTTTTTATCTTTTATATTTTGTCCTACCTCCTTTCAAAGACAATGGGCTGCTTTTCTGGTTGTCTGATGTCCTCTGCTAGAGATCAGAAGGTGTTTTGTGGAGTTTGCTCAGCATTCAAGTGATCTTTTAATGAATTTGTGGGGGAGAAAGTGGTCTCCCCATCCTATTCCTCCTCCATCTTAGCTCCCTCTCTCTCCCTTGCTTTTTACCTTCTCTTCTTTCCTCAGCTATTTGTAAATCCTCCTCAGATAGCCACTTTGCCTTCTTGTTTTCTATTTCTTTGGGATGGTTTTGATCACTGCCCTTGTACAATGTTACAGACCTCTATCCATTCTTCAGGCACTCTGTCTACCAGATCTAACCTCTTGAATCTATTTGTGTCCTCCTCTGTATAGTTACAAGGGATTTGATTTAGGTCATACCTGAATGTCCTACTGGTTTTCCCTACTATCTCCAATTTAAGCACGAATTTTTGCAATAAGGAGCAATTTTGCAATAAGGATGATCTGAGCCACAATCATCTCCAGGTCTTTTTTTTTACTGGCTATATAGAGCTTCTCCATCTTCAGCTGCAAAAATATAATCAATGTTATTTCAGTATTCACCATTTGGTATTATCCATATGTAGATTCAGTCCTTGTGTTGTTGGAAAGGGGTGTTTGCTGTGACCAGTCTGTTTTCTTGTCAAAACTCTATTAGCCTTTGCCCTGTTTCATTTTGTATTCTAAGGCCAAACTTGCCTGATACTCCAGGTATCTCTTGACTTCCTATTTTTCCATTCCAATCCCCTACCATGAAAAGGACATTTTTTTGTGTGTGTGTTCATTCTATCTTGTAAGTCTTCATAGAACTGGTCAACTTCAGCTTCATTGGCATCAGTGGTTTGGGCATAGATTTGGATTACTGTGATGTTGAATGGTTTGCCTTGGAAAAGAATGTAGATCATTTTGTCGTTTAAGAATGCACCCAAATACTACATTTCAGACTCTTTTATTGATTGTGAGGGCTACTCCATTTCTTCTAAGGGCTTCTTAGAACAGTTGCCCACAGTAGTGGATATAATGGTCATCTGAATACCCAAAGATAACAACAACAAAAGAACTCTTCTTCCAGTACAAGAATGTCCTGAGGCAGTGCACAATAGGTATGGGGTTGCGCACCTAATAAGTGCTTTTCTTTGAAATCAAATTCTTTTGAATCTGTGAATCTGCCTTCCTGAAGTTCTAAAGATTTCAAAGGGATAAACTTTTCTTATTTTTATTTACTCATGATGAAATTACTGACTCAGTTACTTTTTAATCCTAAATGGATTTTCATGCCAAAATGAGGCTGCAAGATATATAACATTTACTCAGCAAATGTAGAATGTATTTGGCTTGAAACACTTTCCAATGCAGAGTTCACAAGTTACAAAACCAGAGTTGAAATCTTGTACTATGCCTTAGAAATAGTAATTTGGATGCATTCCTTCAGTTCTGGTTCTCATTCTCCTCATCTGTAAAATGGATTGAAAGATATCTGTTTTATGAGTTGATTATGAGAGTCAAATAATAAGGCAGCCACAAAAGTGCTTCATCAACTTTCTACAAATAAAAATAATTATTTTTTAGTTAAGGGAAGCCATTTATTTTCTTTATTAAAAGCACTTGTAAATTCTAGGCACATCATTTAAAAATCCAATAGTGACTTTAAAGAAAACTGCTTTTAAATTTGGTTCTTTTTATTTTATTACATTTAGATGCTAATTTAAATGTGTTGTGTTCTTATCTGTGGAATATGGACATGATGGTCTTTTCCAGACTTGGCTGTTATTGGATGTGGTTAGTTCCCCAGCCTCCACCCTGAGCTGTGCTCCTCTGCTGCTGCAGAAGCTGTGGAGGGAAGCTCTTGTCTCTGAGAACATTCTTGCTGACTTCCATGTTGAAAACTAAGTAACACTGGTTGTCCAGATTGATTTTTATATGTGCACAGCTCTGAAGAGTGGGACTTCTCTCGAGGCTTCTGTTGTTGTGGAACACCAGTTTCTTTTTTAAAGTTATACTTGGCATATATGGTGTGGCAGATGTCTTAGGTTCACATTCCATCTCTACCCTTTATTAAATGGGCAGGGAGGTATCAGGTAATTCAACTGAAATGTTTCTGTTCAAAGCATCTTATGAAGATCAAGTGAGCTAACTGGGTGGGAAATATCTGGCACAGGAGAGCCAGTAAAATATTTCCTCAATCAATCTTATCTTGTTGATTATATGCTAGTTGTATTTTATTATTAAATTCAGCTTCTTAAATATTAGAAAGTATTTGTTAACTACAGTGAGCTTCCAAGGTTGTGTTCCAAGGTTGTGCTAATGGTAAAGAACCCGCCTGCCAATATAAGAGATATAAGAGAGGTGGTTTCAATACCTGGGTTGGGCAGATTTTCTGGAGGAGGGCATGGCAACCCACTCCAGTATTCTTGCTTGGAGAATCCCATGGACAGAGGAGCCTGGCCGGCTATAGTCCATGGGATCGCAAAGATTCAGACATGACTGAAGTGATTTAGCATGCATGTATTATCTAAATTAATTGATTAAATGTTATTGTAAATAAGTATCCAGATATACCTGAAATAAATGTTATTGATGTACTTGCTAGCAATAAAGGACATTCTAGAGCTATCTTCCATACAACTTTTTGGGTAATTTTCATCATTGCTATTGTTTGCACTGATTTTTGTACACAGAATTCACTTTTAGTCTTCATATTTATTTGATCCATACTGGTCTTGGACAGTATATTCAGGAGGTGCTTCTGATAAAAACCCATGCAGTCCTGGCTATGATAAACAGTGCTGCGATGAACATTGGGGTGCACGTGTCTCTTTCAGATCTGGTTTCCTTGGTGTGTATGCCCAGAAGTGGGATTGCTGGATGATATGGAAGTTCTATTTCCAGTTTTTTAAGAAATCTCCACACTGTTTTCCATAGTGGCTGTACTAGTTTGCATTCCCACCAACAGTGTAAGAGGGTTCCCTTTTCTCCACACCCTCTCCAGCATTTATTGCTTGTAGACTTTTGGATAGCAGCCATCCTGACTGGCGTGTAATGGTACCTCATTGTGGTTTTGATTTGCATTTCTCTGATAATGAGTGATGTTGAGCATCTTTTCATGTGTTTGTTAACCATCTGTATGTCTTCCTTGGAGAAGTGCCTAGATGCCCATCAGCAGACGAATGGACAAGGAAGCTGTGGTACATATACACCATGGAATATTACTCAGCCATTAAAAAGAATTCATTTGAATCAGTTCTAATGAGATGGATGAAACTGAAGCCCATTATACAGAGTGAAGTAAGCCAGAAAGATAAAGACCATTACAATATACTAACACATATATATGGAATTTAGATGTTAATGATAACTCTATATTCAGAACAGAAAAAGAGACACAGATTTATAGAACAGTCATTTAGACTCTGTGGGAGAAGGCGAGGGTGGGATGTTTCAAGAGAACAGCATCAAAACATGTATACTATCAAGGGTGAAACAGATCACCAGCCCAGGTTGGATGCATGAGACAAGCGCTCGGACCTGGTGCTCTGGGAAGACCTGGAGGGAGCGGGTGGAGAGGGAGGTGGGAGGGGGGATCGGGATGGGGAAGACATGTAAACTCAAGGCCGTTTCATTTCAATGTATGACAAAATTCACTACAAATTTAAAAAAATAATAATAAATTAAAAAAAAAAAAACCCATGCAGTCTTTGTAGGAAATGAGAAGTCATAGTGCCTTACTTAATGATTTTTACCTCATGCTTAATAGACTTCATACTTTTATTTGTCCTTAGCTGGACTGATCAAGCTTTCTTCATTTCATTTTGCTTTTCTTCTATTAAAAGGAAAAATATTTCATTTTAGGTGTATTTTAAACTTTCAGGTAAAAGTTTTGTAATTGCTTGTATCTGTCTATATAATTAAAAATTAGAATTACTATTGATAGCCTTACTAGCATAAGACAGACCACTCTCTAAATGCTGACAACTTCCTACCCTCTATATCAGCTTGCATATTTTGTTAGAAACATCTAGAATTTTAGTCCTGTTTTCTTATGAAAAATAACTTGATAATTTCTTTAATCTTTGCTATGACATTATCAATCATTATTTAGACTCAAAAGTTTTGCTTGCCTTTTGTACCTCATTAATTTTGTGTCCCACTTTCTCCCGATTTGGGGATTTTTTTTTTTTTTTTTGAGTTTTTCCTCAGGTAGTTATTTCAGAAATGATTTCAAGATTATAAAAGTCTGAATGTTCACATGTTGAAAAATGTCTTTATTTTTCTTACTTGTTTTATTTTTAGCTGTGTGGTAGAACACAGCACGAAAGACCTTAGTTCCCTGACCAGGGATTGAACCCCTGCTCCCTGCAGTGGAAGCATGGAGTCTTAACCACTAGACCACCAGAGAAGGCCCCCAAATGTCTATACTTTGACCTTATGTTTGAATTGAGATTATCAGGTACAGAATAACAATTTTGAAAATAATTTCCTATTGAACTTTTGAAGATTTTACTTGGCTGTTTTTAATCATTTATAAGCATTGTGTAAGGAAAGATTTATTCTAAATTGAGTCTCATTCTTTGTAACTTCCTTTTTCTCTTTAAAACTTTTCAGGGCTTTATTTTCCCTTGTTATTCTCATGTTTCACAAGATTTTGGGAGTGTGGATCTTTTTACTGTAATCCTGTTTAGAATTTGGTGGATTCTGTGGATTTTTCATCATTGTAGGGAAAATGTATTTACTTTCCTTTGCTTATTATTGTTTGCTTATTTTTTCTCTCTCCTTAAAACTCCTGTGATAAAGTCACTAGAATTTCTATTAATAGAACCATTTCCCATACTACTTAACGTTGTTTAATGTTTTCATCATTGTTATTTTGTACTCTATTCTTGTGGAAACCCATGTTACTGCTAAATCTTACTGCTGTTTAAAATAAGTGAAAATGGAACTAAATCTATTTTATTACTCAGCATATCCATTTATTGAAAAATATTTTTTTTGCCACCACATACTTAATTTCCAAGAACTTCTCAGTTTTCTAATAACATTTTCTTTTTCATGGCTACATTTATCTGATGATACATTTATTTTAACTTTTCTGTTTCACTAAGTTAAGTCCTTCAAGGATTAGTTTTCTGACTTTTAGGTTTGACGCTTATTATGCAATTGGAGGTCCTCAAATATCTTGTGAGTCTTGAAATTTTGTTCATATTTGTGAGTTTTTAGACACTTTCCAATATTTATAGCATTGAATGCTGGAGTGTATTTTTTCACTTAGGTATGAACATACAATGTTTGCTTTGGCTATGTGATCCTTATGGAAATGGGTATGCAAAGAAGCGGAGTGGGTGATATACAGTCAAGGGACCTTCCACTGATGTCTTTGAATGATTTCTTTCCTTGACTTGTTTTTCCTGTTTTCTGTCTACTGTCTGCTGACCAGAATCTCCTCTGGAAGTAAGTGGTGTTAGAACTCCTGCTACAAAAAAAGGGCTCTGCGAGGACTAGTGGGATAGCTCTACTCTTTTCTAAGACCAGCTCCCTATTCCTTTCTTTATTTGTCCTGCCCCTTTCTTCTGTCTTCACCTGGAGTTTTCATGGATTTTATGAGAAAAAGCTCTAAGAGAGTGATTTTTTTCCCTGTTCATATGATGAGCTGAGATGCTCTCATCATTTGTTGTGATTGTGAATTCCAGTCCTTTGAAACTCTGATAGCTTCAATTTTACTACTAAAATATGGCCATCTCTGAGAAAGTGAATTAGTTTTCAGTTGAAATTTCGATTGAAACTTACATGTTTATCAACAGTAATGTAACCTTTCGTTTAAATATCTATTGACAAGCCAAAGTGCACTGATGATAAAGCAATATTTATTCAAAAGTTCAAAGACTTATTGCATGTTTGGTGATAAGCTTGCACTTTGTTTGTTTTCTTTTCTTTGCACTTAGTTTTTATAAAGTGTTTGGATTGTAAGCTTTCAGTTGCCCTCATGCAAAGCACACCAATGGATCTCTTTGTAGTTCTGGTGATCTGTCTTTCTATTTTGATTTTCCTTTTTCTATGGAATCAGAGGTATACCAAAGGGAAGCTGCCACCTGGGCCCACACCTCTCCCAATTGTTGGAAATATTCTACAGATAAATATTAAGAATGTCAGCAAATCCATAAGCAAGGCAAGTATGATTACTTTTCTTCCAGTTGTTTGTAATGAGTAAATAAGATGGTCCTATGTCTTGTCCCAGACTCCATAGTCCCAGACACCATGTTTGTTAAAAGTGGCTTTAAAGGGGAGTTCCCATTGGACACGTGGACATTATTTTATTTATTTATTTATTCATTGTTATTTATTTTTATTCATTTATTTATAAAATATTTATTTTTGACTGTGCTGGGTGTTTATCACTGTGCATAGGCTTTCTCTCATTGTGGCAAGCAGAAACTACACTCTAGTTGCAGTGTGTGGGCTTCTCCTGCCATGACTTCTCTTGTTGCAACAGACAGACTCCGTGGCTCATGGGCTTTAGCAGTTGCTCCTCACAGTCTCCAGAGTGTAGGCTAAGTAGCTGTGGTACTCAGGTTTTTTCCCTGCAGCAAGTGGGGTTTTCCCAGACCAGGGATCAAACCAGCATCCCTTGCATTTTGAGGCAGATTCTTAACTTCTGGATTACCAGGGGAACCCTGTTAATTTATTTTCAATTGAGCTAGAGTTGATTTACAATATTATGTTAGTTTCAAGTGAGAACATAGAAAATTTTATAGATTATACTCCTTTGAAATTTATTATACAATATAGGCTGTATTTCCTGTGCTGAACAATTTATCCTCATAGTTTGTTTTATACATAGCAGCCTATAGTTTTTAATCCCCTACCCCTCATTTCCCCTTCCATTCCTCTTGTTTCCCACTGGTAACCACTAGTTTGTTCTCTATGTATGTCAGCCTGTTTATATTCTTTCCAGTTAATTCATTTTATTTTTTTGTAACATTCCACATATAAATGATAACATAGAGTATTCTTCTTTCTCTGTCTGACTTACTTCACTAAGTGTAATGCCTTCCAGATTAGTTTATGTTATTGCAAATGGCAAAATTTCATTCTCTTTTATAGTAAAGATTGTAAAGAATCTACCCACAATGTGAGAGACCTGGGCTTGATTCCTGGGTTGAGAAAGATCCCCTGGTGAAGGGAATGGCTACCCACTTCAAAATTCTTGCCTGGAGAATTCTGTGGACAGAAGAGCCTGGTGGGCTACAGTCTAGGGGGTTGCAAAGACTCGGACACAGTTTAGTGACTAACACTTTCACTTCACTAGGAAGCAGATCCAAAAATATATGCTATGATACATGTCAAAGAGTATACGGCCCATGTTTTCTTCTAGGAGTTTTATGGTTTCTGACCTTACACTTAAGTCCTCAACCCTTTTTAAGTTTTGTATATAGTATGAGAAAATATTTTCTCTCTGTGTTGTTCAGTCACTGAGTTGTGTCTGACTCTTTGAGACCCACAGACTTCAGCATGCCAGGATACTCTGTCCTCCATTATCTCCTGGAATTTGCTCAAACTCATGACCATTGAGTCAGGGATGCTATCTAACCATCTCACCCTCTGCCACCCCCTTCTCCTTTGTCTTCAGTCTTTCCCAGCATCAGGGTCTTTTCCAATGTGTTGGCTCTTCCCATCAGATTGCCAAAGTATTGCAGCTTCAGCTTGATCAACAGTCCTTCCAATGAATATTCAGGACTGATTTCCTTTAGGATGGACTGGCTGGATTTCCTTGCAGTCCCAGGGACTCTCAAGAGTCTTCTCCAACACCACAGTTCAAAGGCATCAGTTCTTCAGTGTTCAGCCTTTTTTTGGTTCACCTCTCACATCCGTACATGACTACTAGAAAAACCATAGCTTTGACTAGATGGACCTTTGCCAGCAAAGTGATGTCTCTGCTTTTTGATATGCTGTCTAGGTTTGTCATAGCTTTTCTTCCAAGGAGGAAATACCTTTTAATTCCATGGCTGCAGTCACTGTCCACAGTGATTTTGGAACCCAAGAAAATAAAATCTGTCACTGCTTCCACTTTCCCCCTTTTCTTTGCCATGAAAAAATGAGACTGGATGCCATGATCTTAGTTTTTTGAATGCTGAGTTTTAAGTTAGTTTTTCACTTTTCTCTTTCACCTTTCTATAGTTCCTCTTCCCTTTCTGCCATTAGATTGGTATCATCTGCATATCTGAGGTTGTTGATATTTCTGCTGGTAATCTTGATGCCAGCTTGTGATTCATCCAGCCCAGCATTTCATATGATGTACTCTGCATATAAATTAAAATATACTCTGCATATAAGCAGGGTGACAAGATACAGCCTTGTTATACTCCTTTCCCAATTTTGAACCAGTCAATTTTCGCATGCCCAGTTCTAACTGCTGCTTCTTTACCCGCATACAGGTTTCACAGGAGACAGGTAAGGAGGTCTGGTACTCCCATCTCTTTAAGAATTTTTTTACAGTTAACAAACTGTGATCCACACAGTAGAAGGATTTAGTGTAGTCAATGAAGCAGAAATAGATATTTTTCTGGAATTCACTTGCCTTCTCCTAGAAGAGGATGAGATGGTTGGTTGGCTTCACTGACTTAATGAACATGAGCTTGAGTAAATTCTGGGTGTTGGTGATGGACTGGGAAGTCTGGCATGCTGCAGGCCATAGGGTCGCAAAGAGTTGGACGTGACTGAGCGACTGAACTGAACTGAACCTGCTTTCTCTATGATCCAATGAATGTTGGCAATATTTGATCTCTGGTTCCTCTGCTTTTTCTAAACCCAGCTTTTGCATCTGGAAAGTCTCGACTCATGTACTGCTGAGGCCTATGTTAAAAGATTTTCAGCATAACTTTACTACCATGTGAAATATTTTAATTTAATTCTTTTACATGTAGCTGTCTAGTTTTCCTCACACCACTTATTGAAGAAATTGCCTTTTCCCCACTGTATATTTTTGTGTCTTTTTTCATGGATTTGTTGCTCATGTAAGTGTGTGCTATTTTCTGGACTACATGTTCTGCTCCATAGACCAGTGTCCATTTTTCTGCCAGTGCAATTCTGTTTGGTTACTGTAACTTTGTATTATAGTCTGACATCCGGGAGTATGATACTTTCATTCTGTTCTTTCTTTGGATATCTTTGTCTGCTTGAGATCTTTTGTGTGTCCATACAAAATTTAGAAGTACTTGTTGTAGTACTTTGAAAATTACACTGGTATTTTGATAGGATTTGCTTTGAATCTGTTGATTTCCTTGGATAATATGTAATATGTTCATTTTAACAATATTAACTTTCCCTGCCCACGAGCATGTATGTCTTTCCATCTATTTGTATTGTCTATTTTTTTAATTTTTTAAAACAGCGTCATAATTTTCTGAGTACATATCTTTTAATTCCTGGTTAATTAGATTTATTGCTTGGAATTTTATTCTCTTCTATGTGATGATAAATGGGATTGATTTATTAACGTCTCTTTCTGATAGTTTGCTCTTAGTGTTTAGAAACTGAACAGGTTTCTCTACGTGAATTTTTTTTTTCATTTATTTTTATTAGTTGGAAGCTAATTACTTCACAACATTTCACTGGGTTTTGTTATACACTGTTATACATTTGTTATATATTTCATTGGGTTTTGTTATACACTGACATGAATCAGCCATGGAGTTACATGTATTCCCCATCCCAATCCCCCCTCCCACCTCCCTCTCCACCCGATTCCTCTGACTCATCCCAGTGCACTAGGCCCGAGCACTTGTCTCATGCATCCAACCTGGGCTGGTGATCTGTTTCACCCTAGATAATATACATGTTTTGATGCTGTTCTCTTGAAACATCCCACCCTCGCCTTCTCCCACAGAGTCCAAAAGTCTGTTCTGTACATCTGTGTCTCTTTTTCTGTTTTGCATATAGGGTTATCATTAACATCTTTCTAAATTCCATATATATGTGTTAGTATGCTGTAATGGTCTTTATCTTTCTGGCTTACTTCAATCTGTATAATGGGCTCCAGTTTCATCCATCTCATTAGAACTGATTCAAACGAATTCTTTTTAATGGCTGAGTAATATTCCATTGTGTATATGTACCTTAGCTTCCTTATCCATTCATCTGCTGATGGGCATCTAGGTTGTTTCCATGTCCTGGCTATTATAAACAGTGCTGCGATGAACATTGGGGTACACATGTCTCTTTCATATCTGGTTTCCTCAGTGTGTATGCCCAGAAGTGGTATTGCTGGGTCATATGGCAGTTCTCTTTCCAGTTTTTTAAGGAATCTCCACACTGTTTTCCATAGTGGCTGTACTAGTTTACATTCCCACCAACAGTGTAAGAGGGTTCCCTTTTCTCCACACCCTCTCCAGCATTTATTGCTTGTAGACTTTTGGATAGCAGCCATCCTGACTGGCGAGCAATGGTACCTCATTGTGGTTTTGATTTGCATTTCTCTGATAATGAGTGATGTTGAGCATCTTTTCCTGTGTTTGTTAGCCATCTGTATGTCTTCTTTGGAGAAATGTCTGTTTAGTACTTTGGCCCATTTTTTGATTGGGTCATTTCGTTTTCTGGAATTGAGCTTCAGGAGTTGCTTGTATATTTTTGAGATTAATCCTCTGTCTGTTGCTTCATTTGCTATTATTTTCTCCCAATCTGAGGGCTGTCTTTTCACCTTACTTATAGTTTCCTTTGTTGTGCAAAAGCTTTTAAGTTTCATTAAGTCCCATTTGTTTATTTTTGCTTTTGTTTCCAATATTCTGGGAGATGGGTCATAGAGGATCCTGCTGTGATTTATGTCGGAGAGTGTTTTGCCTATGTTCTCCTCTAGGAGTTTTATAGTTTCTGGTCTTACATTTAGATCTTTAATCCATTTTGAGTTTATTTTTGTGTATGGTGTTAGAAAGTGTTCTAGTTTCATTCTTTTACAAGTGGTTGACCAGTCTTCCCAAAACCACTTGTTAAAAAGGTTGTCTTTTTTCCATTGTATATCCTAGCCTCCTTTGTCAAATATAAGGTGTCCATAGGTTCGTGGATTTATCTCTGGGCTTTCTATTCTGTTCCATTGATCTATATTTCTGTCTTTGTGCCAGTACCATACTGTCTTGATGACTGTGGCTTTGTAGTATAGTCTGATGTCAGGCAGGTTGATTCCTCCAGTTCCATTCTTCTTTCTCAAGATTGCTTTGGCTATTCGAGGTTTTTTGTATTTCCATACAAATTATGAAATTATTTGTTCTGTGAAAAAAACCGTTGGTAGCTTGATAGGGATTGCATTGAATCTATAGATTTCTTTGGGTAGAATAGCCATTTTGACAATATTTATTCTTCCAATCCATGAACATGGTGTTTCTCCATCTGTTTGTGTCCTCTTTGATTTCTTTCATCAGTGTTTTATAGTTTTCTATGTATAAGTCTTTTGTTTCTTTAGGTAGATATACTCCTAAGTATTTTATTCAATTTGTTGCAATGGTGAATGGTATTGTTTCCTTAATTTCTCTTTCTGTTTTTTCATTGTTAGTGTATAGGAATGCAAGGGATTTCCATGTATTAATTTTATATCCTGCCACTTTACTATATTCATTGATTAGCTCTAGTAATTTTCTGGTAGAGTCTAGGGTTTTCTATGTAGAGGATCATGTCATCTGCAAACAGTGAGAGTTTCACTTCTTCTTTTCCCATCTGGATTCCTTTTACCTCTTTTTCTGCTCTGATTGCTGTGGCCAAAACTTCCAACACTATGTTGAATAGGAGTGGTGAGAGTGGGCACCCTTGTCTTGTTCCTGATTTCAGGGGAAATGCTTTCAATTTTTCACCATTGAGGGTGATGCTTGCTGTGGGTTTCTCATATATAGCTTTTATTATGTTGAGGTATGTTCCTTCTATTCCTGCTTTCTGGAGAGTTTTTATCATAAATGAGTGTTGAATTTTGTCAAAGGCTTTCTTTGCATCTATTGAGATAATCATATGGTTTTTATCTTTCAATTTGTTAATGTGGTGTATTATGTTGATTGATTTGCAGATATTAAAGAATCCTTGCATTCCTGGGATAAAGCCCAGTTGGTCATGGTGTATGATTTTTTTAATATGCTGCTGGATTCTGTTTGCTAGAATTTTGTTAAGGATTTTTGCATCTATGTTCATCAGTGATATTGGCCTGTAGTTTTCTTTTTTTTTTTTTTGTGGAATCTTTGTCTGGTTTTGGAATTAGGGTGATGGTGGCCTCATAGAATGAGTTTGGAAGTTTACCTTCTTCTGCAATTTTCTGGAAGAGTTTGAGTAAGATAGGTGTTAGCTCTTCTCTAAATTTTTGGTAGAATTCAGCTGTGAAGCCATCTGGTCCTGGGCTTTTGTTTGCTGGAAGATTTCTGATTACATTTTAGATTTCCTTGCTTGTGATGGCTCTGTTAAGATCTTCTATTTCTTCCTGGTTCAGTTTTGGGAAGTTATACTTTTCTAAGAATTTGTCCATTTCATCCAAGTTGTTCATTTTATTGGCATAGAGCTGCTGGTAGTAGTCTCTTATGATCCTTTGTATTTCAGTGTTGTCTGTTGTGATCTCTCCATTTTCATTTCTAATTTTGTTAATTGGGTTCTTCTCTCTTTGTTTCTTAATGAGTCTTGCTAATGGTTTGTCAATTTTGTTTATTTTTTCAAACAACCAGCTTTTAGCTTTGCTGATTTTTGCTATGGTCTCTTTAGTTTCTTTTGCATTTATTTCTGCCCTAATTTTTAAGATTTCTTTCCTTCTACTAACCCTGAGGTTCTTCATTTCTTCCTTCTCTAGTTGCTTTAGATGTAGAGTTAGGTTATTTATTTGGCCTTTTTCTTGTTTCTTAATGTAAGCCTGTGCTGCTATGAACCTCTCCTTAGCACTGCTTTTACAGTGTCCCATAGGTTTTGGGTTGTTGTTTTTGATTTTCATTCATTTCTATGCATATTTTGGTTCCTTTTTTGATTTCTTCTATGATTTGCTGGTTATTCAGGAGCATGTTATTTAGCCTCCATATGTTTGAATTTTTAACAATTTTTTTTCATGTAATTGAGATCTAATCTTACTGCACTGTGTCAGAAAAGATGACTGGAATGATTTCAAATTTTTTGAATTTTCCCAGACCAGATTTATGGCCCAGGATGTGATCTATTCTGGAGAAGGTTTCGTGTGCACTTGAGAAAAAGGTGAATTTGCTTGTTTGGGGGTGAGATGTCCTATAGATATCAATTAGGTCTGAGTGGTCCATTGTGTCATTTAAGGTTTGTGTTTCCTTGTTAATTTTCCTTTTAGTTGATCTATCCATAGTTGTGAGTGGGGTATTAAAGTCTTGCACTATTATTGTGTTACTATTAATTTCCTCTTTCCTACTCGTTAGCATTTGCAGTACATATTGTGGTGCTCCTATGTTGGGTGAATATATAATTGTTATATCTTCTTCTTGGATTGATCCTTTGATCATTATGTAGTGTCCTTCTTTGTCTCTTTTCAAATCCTTTATTTGAAAGTCTATTTTATCTGATATGAGTATTGTGACTCCTGCTTCTTTTGGTCTCCGTTTGCATGAAATATTTTTTTCTCACCCTTCACTTTTAGTCTGTATGTGTCTCTTGTTTTGAGGTGGGTTTCTTGTAGACAGCATATATAGGGGTCTTGTTTTTGTATCCATTCAGCCAGTCTTTGTCTTTTGGTTGGGGCATTCAACCCATTTACATTTAAGGTAATTATTGATACGTGTGGTCCTGTTGCCATTTATTTTGTTGTTTGGGGTTCATGTTTATACAACCTTTCTGCATTTCCTGACTAGAGGAGATCATTTAGCATTTGTTGAAGAGCTGGTTTGGTGGTGCTGAATTCTCTCAACTTTTGCTTGTCTGTAAAGCTTTTGAGTTCTCCTTCATATCTGAATGAGATCCTTGCTGGGTACAGTAATCTGAGTTGTAGGTTATTCTCTTTCTTTACTTTAAGTATGTCCAGCCATTCCCTTCTGGCCTGGAGGATTTCTATTGATAGATCAGCAGTTATCCTTATGGGAATCCCTTTGTGTGTTATTTGTTGTTTTCTCCCTTGCTGCTTTTAATATTTGTTCTTTGTGTTTGATCTTTGTTAATTTGATTAATATGTGTCTTGGGGTCTTTCGCCTTGGGTTTATCCTGTTTGGGACTCTCTAGGTTTCTTGGACTTGGGTGGCTATTTCCTTCCCCATTTTGGGGAAGTTTTCAGCTATTATCTCCTCAAGTATTTTCTCATGGCCTTTCTTTTTGTCTTCTTCTGGGACTCCTATGATTCAAATGTTGGGGTGTTTCACATTGTACCAGAGGTCCCTGAGGTTGTCCTCATTTCTTTTTGATTCTTTTTCTTTTTTCCTCTCTGCTTCATTTATTTCCACAATTTTATCTTCTACCTCACTTATCCTATCTTCTGTCTCTGTTATTCTATTCTTGGTTCCCTCCAGAGTGTTTTTGATCTCATTTATTGCATTATTCATTTTTAATTGACTCTTTTTTATTTGTTCTAGGTCTTTATTAAACATTTCTTGCATCTTTTCAATCTTTGACTCCAGGCTATTTATCTGTAACTCCATTTTGTTTCCAAGATTTTGCATCATTTTTATTATCATTATTCTAAATTCTTTTTCAGGTAGATTCCCTATCTCCTCCTCTTTTGTTTGACTTGGTGGACACTTTTCATGTTTCTTTACCTGTTAGGTATTTCTCTGCCTTTTCATCTTGTTTAGATTGCTGTGTCTGGAGTGGGCTTTCTGTATTCTGGAGCTCTGTGATTCCTTTTTATTGTGGAGGTTTTACCCAGTGGGTGGTGTTGGACGATTGGCTTGTCAAGGTTTCCTGGTTAGGGAAGCTTGCGTCGGTGTTCTGGTGCATGGAACTTGATTTCTTCTCTCTGGAGTGCAATGGAGTGCCCAGTAATGAGTTTGAGATGGGTCTATGTGTTAGGGCAGCCTGTATGTTTACACTCAGGGCTATGTTCCTGTGTTGCTGGAGAATTTGCGTGGAATGTCTTGCTCTCACACTTATTGGCCTTTGGATGGTGCTTGGTTTCAGTGTAGGTATGGAGGCTTTTGGACGGTCTCTTGTTACTTAAAGTTCGATGTAGTCAGGAGTTTTCTGGTGTTCTCAGGTTTTGGGCTTAAGTCTCCTGCCTCTGGATTTCAGTTTTATTTTTCCAGTAGTCTCAAGACTTCTTCAACCATACAGCACTGATAATAAAACTTCTATGTTAATGGCGAAAAGATTCTCCCCCTTTAGGGACACCCAGAGAAGTTCACAGAGTTACATGAAGAAGAGGAGAGGGAGGAGGGAGATAGAGATGAGCAGGAGGAGAAAAAGGGGGACTCAAGAGAGAGACAG